>BGPR01004667.1:89233-107390 GCA_013235015.1 Araneus ventricosus | reverse complement strand
AAAGTTCAGGAAGAAATTTAAAATAATAAAAATTATCTTTATCCAATGTATTAATCACACTTATTTTTATTTATATCACTTATTATATTTTTTATATATACATTTTTAGAATGTTAGTGAGAATTTCTTAATCAATCTGGGTTTCTTCTTATAGATTTACTTCCCATTAAGATTATTAAAATTAAAAAAAAAAATTTAAGAAGTTTTGTCTCCTATTGATGTACCAATTACCTAACTAATCAGGTCATTTATAAGCATAAAACTAGTTATTATTATTATTAATTGTGCAATGGGATGAGTGTTTTTAGTTTTAATTTTTCCACTATTAGAATATTGGTGGGGGGGGAGGGGGAATAGATTTTTTGGGTACAATTAGCTTTTTTCATTTCTCTAGCATCTTCATACTTCCCTATCAGAATGTACTCTAGATGTTGAACTCAGTGCTGTAGGGTAAATATCTTTATATATTTTAAGAAATTTGATTTTTTTATTATACATTTTAGGTTATGCTATTTAATCGACACTGGCATCTATAAAATACATGGATGACATGTTTCAATGCCAAAAGGTTATTGCAGATAGATTCTCTGAAGAAGTAGATGGTAAGACTGAATAAATAAAATTGATTTTTTTCATTGTTGATTAGTAATGAATTTGCTTTATAAAGTTATATAATGCATAACTTCTTTACTAAATATCATGGTTTTCTTTCATAGAAATATAACTGTGCTTGTGTGCACTAATTAAAAATTATCATATGTTTAGAAAAATCCATCTATTAGTGACATCCATCTATTTAATATAGCTGCAAATGCTCTGCAACTTATACTAAAAAAATTGCACAATTTTTTATCAATATTTTTATTTCTCTCATTCATAAAGAATTAACTTTTGCTTTAGTTTAAAATTTTGCATGCCATTTCTTGGTTACTAACTAAAGATTCTTACTGTAACTTTTATATAACAGGTATTTTTAATTACATTTGGAAGGTTACTAATTGAGGTCATATTTCATAGTTTAATTGCTATGCCTTTGCTTTTGTCTAAGGTTAGCAGAGGTCCTATGATATACTTCAAAACAAAAAGTTAAATATTGTTTTAAAATTTGCAAATATGTGTGCGAAACAAATGGATGTGTGCCTCATCTTAAAAATGATAACCAATCATAATAGAATGATGTGGGGAGTACACGACAAGACCTAATTCCATAATTTGTTCAAAAAGTTCATTAAAACCCTCTTTTTTACTGTTCTGTATATAAGAATAATTAAACCACTAGTTTGTAAAAGACATTTACAGAACATTTTTAACTAAATGTTTATATGGAAACCAGTGGCGAATCCAGGATTTGGGTCGGGGGGGGGGGATGAGGTATAAAATGTTTTGCATCGTCGTGACGAATGTCAAATCTTATGGCTTATGTAAACCAAAACACTAACTTTAAAGACTTTACTCACCTAACAATAAGAATCTTAAAGAACACGACAATACTTTCGATAATTTAACAAAAAAAACAATGAAATAAACTAGAAAAAACATTCTTTGACCATGTCAATGCTGCAAATATGAGTGGAATGACTACAAAAGTGAGAAAACTTTCAAGCCTGTCAAAAACCAGAAAGAAATGTTTTCACTTTCTTTAAAGGGAGATTAAGAAAAAAACACTTGTACCGGCTTTAACCAAAATTAACGAACTCTGTGCCCCCCCCGCGGGGGGGGGGACCTGCAGCCCGTTAGCCACCTCCCTGGATTTGCCACTGATGGAAACAAAAACCAATTGTTTAAAAAAAATCTGTGTGAGCTATGTCCTTCACTATGTTGCAGAAAAATTTTCTCTAATTAAATAATTTATTTTACAGGTTTCGGGAGATTAAAGGCTTCATTAGGCAATCAAGGAAAACTGAAACCATTTTATTAAATTATTTATTTAGAAGTTTATTTGTGAAAAATATCTTGAAATATTTCAGTTCAGAATTGCATTTATTATATATTGCATTGAAACAAAAATAAATGTATAAAAAGCAGTGAGATTTAGTTTTTATTTGTGATATATGTTTACTAGTCAGGAATGGTTGTATATAAAAACTTATAGGTTTAAAAATAAAGAAATGTTATATTAATTGTAAGTGAGAATTTTATGTGATATTTTTATATGAATTTTACCAAAATATAACTGTAGATATTTTATACAGAAATATCAGTTTTATTTGTAAATAATTGTAGATTTTGCTTCTGAAAAGAGTCTAAAATGCACATTTGCCATGTATGCAAATATTAGAAAAACAAATAATGAGCTTTTATTATTGGAAAATTTGTTTTTGCATGAGTATAGCAGAAAGAAATTTACACAGGAAATGGCTATCTTTTATAATATATTTGATTACCAAGTGAGATTTTTTTGGCAGGGGGGTAACTTTTATGTGTTTATTTGTGATTTTAGAAGTCAGATTTTTATGTGTGCAATGTATTTCAATAAATTCAGACACTTTGTCAATTTTAAGTATAAAATTTACAGATAAATATGTGTAATATTTTTATGAATGTCAAAAATTTTGCTTGGGGTGTGTAATCAAGAGAGTTTTAAGTAACATCTTTTTTACTTATTTATGTTTTACCTTTATTTAAAACTGCCTTTACACTAATAACATTTATACACTCTAGTTGGTTACATTTTGCTTCCATATAAATATAGTATAATTTTAAATTTAATTGTAACACATTTAAGTATATTCTTTCTCTTCAAATTTATTTTAAGCTTTTAACCCATGTCCAGTTCTGATTTCTCAATTGGGTACTCATTATAATAAGTTTTTATTCTGTAATTTATCATCAGTTCGATTCTTTTTCAGTAAGCTTTTTTCAGATTTTTCATCTTGGTTGTTATTGTAGGAAGTGTAATACTTGGTTGTACTTCAGTGAATTTATGTAAAAATGTATTTTTATGTTGTAATAAAAGTATAAAAATACTGTGCTGCTGTTATTTGTTACTTGAGTTATTATCTATAAATTAGTATTTTATGTGCAGTATTATTTGTGATAATAAATGGAATAAAAAACTTATATTCATTTATAAAAGCATAAGTTTTGATTAAAGCAATTAATTTCTTATGATTTGTTAAAGAATAAAGATTTGAAGTATTATTTTGGCAGTTTCTCTTGTTTAAATCTTTGCAAAAATATATATTATTAGGTATGTACAATTATACTATTTTTATATTTATGCTCCAACATCTTATTCTGGTACTCATGCAAAGAGCACTAATTAGTTATTGAAGTTTTGAGCAAAGATCATTATAACCTTTACTGTTAATATAATTTAACTTGTGTTGCAAAGAGTAATTTTAATGTTTCTTAGAATTCTTATGCAGTTTTAGAAACAAAGTATTTTGTTAAAATTTCGAGTATTCTTTTACATATAAGAAATGTAATATACTGTTTCAATAGATTTTTTAGGATATTCATTCCATTTTTTAAAAATTAAATTTCATAAATATATATTTTTTTTCATTTTAAATAACTGGTAAAAGTGTTTTTAATACTGTATGTTGTACACATGCAGTGATTCTGAATTGGGAGAAAGCCAGGAAACTAAAATAATTAGTAGCCTTAAATCAGGGAAATTTTTTCACAGTTTCTGTAGCCACCCCCTGTATTATATTTTTTAAGCTGACTCAGTCTGTCAAGACTTTACTAGTCAGTGCAAACTCAAAAGCCTTATAATTAATATTTTCTAAAAATTATAATTCGTAAAAGAATAAGTAAAATCCATGCAAATAACTGGTGTGTTGTGTGCTTTAGATGTTCTTAAAGGATAAATGGAAAATAAAGCTGCAATATTAGAGAATATGGTGAAAAATATATATTTAGAGAAATGCAGATTTAGATAATGCAGTTAAATCTTCAAAAAAAAACAGATATTGGTCAAGTTTAATGATTTTGTGAAAATTGCCAAATTACTGCAAATTGAATTGAAGACAAAATGCAAATTCTTAAAAAATCTACAGGATATTTAAAGAAAAAATAAAAAGAATTTTTTGCATATTTTAATAAATTAAATTGAAGAAAAAATGCAGTTTTTTTCTGTATTCAAAAAATCTGCAGAATATTTAGAGGAAAATATAATAAGGAATTTTTTTGCAGATTAAATTGAAGAGAAAATGCAGATTTCTTCTGCCTTCAAAAAATCTGAAGAATGTTTAAGAGAAAAATATAAGAAAATTTTCTGCAGATTAAATTGAAAAAAAACTGCAGATTTTTTGTCTTCAAAAAATCTGCAGAAATCTTTAAGAAAACCACACAAAAAATTTCTGCAGATTTTTTTTAGCTGGGTTATTAAAAAAATTATTTATTATAAACCGTGCTATATAGTTTACAATTGTTTCCATTATAGAAATCTGTTGTACTGTGCAGAATAATGCAGGTATTAAAAGAAGCACCCCCCAATTGTTCCTTACTAGTTTTTAAAATAGCAGAAGTGATGAAACTATACACGTTTATGTTGGTTAAAAAGATTTACAAGGATAAAATAATAAGCGGCATTTACTACCTCAAGGGGCATATTTATTCATAATGCTCTTTATAAGGTACTAAATCACTGGTCTCAATATTGCTTTAAAAAATGTTTTCTCTTAAACGTCCAGAAATGTTGAATAATTAATCAATATTAAAAGCATTTAAAAAAAGCGTTTTTTTTAAACGCTCTGAATAAGTTTACAAACTGATCAAAAAGGAGCGAAATCAATAACAACATTTCCAGAAAAGAGCGTTTTTCTTTTCAACGCTCTAAATAAAGTTACAAATTAATCAAAAAGGATCGAAATGAGTAATGAAAACATTTCCAAAAAAGAGCGTTTTTTCTCAAACCTCCCTTTAACATTAAAAATTAATCAACAAAGCATTTCTTTTAACACGCTCCTTTTAATATTAAAAACTAATGGAAAAGGAGCGAAATTCGCTTCGAATATTTCGCTCCGCGGAAGGATTGTAAAACGCTCCGAAAGGACGATGCACTTTCAAGTACGGAAAGGAGCGAAAATTCGCTCGTTTGGTTTAAGCGTGTAGACATTTTCAACATTAATTGCTACAAACAAAATTTTTCACTACAAAAAAAAATTGCCAACAGGTTCTCCTAAACACAAAAACGAAACTCACCTCAACACGCTGGGACTGCTGTCTCAAAGAAGTGTGTAATCTGCATACAAAACCAATTAACCTTCACCACACAAATGTTTCATTTTTGAATTCAATTACGCTGTCACAAATCACTGTTCATTTCAGTTCCATAAGCTCACACTTCCAGCACACAAAGAACATGTCGCGCACAGTGCATAGGTCATTGTTTTCTAATTCGGACGGACCTGCTATGTAATATTTCAGTTTATGATTTTTCTCACAGTCCCTTTAACTCGCAAAGGAATTCACTTATTACTCAATTGAGAGCACGTTGGACTTTTCACAAACATATTTTTATTTTCTATATGGTTACACTCGAGAACGCGTGCTGCCTCTCTCAACATACAGTCTGTGCTACACTGAGCAGTGGCGTAGCGACCGCTAGGCAAGGGATGGTATAGATGCACCGGGCGCCAGTTTTAGGGAGCGCCATGGAGTCACAACATTACTGCGTTTGTGCCATTTTTAAAAGAAAACAAGATAAGGTTGTTTAAAAATAATATCATATCCTTGGCGCCATTTTCGCTGATTAAGCCACTGATGAAGATTGGGATGAAAAAAAAATTCATATTATTTTAAGGAGGCCACTTACTTTCGACACGCCACTGGCAATGGTGCCAAAACGTCAATGCGTTTATGTCACTTTTTAAAGTCAGATACGATGAGGGGCGAAAAAATACCATGCCTTTGGCGCCGTTTATACAAACTAAGTCACTGATAGTGACGAGGGAGCGAAAATTCACAAAAAATAATAAATATCAAAACTGAATTGCTAATATTAGTTTAAATTTTTATACATCTTTATTTTACTTATTAAATATTGAAGATGAGAAATTCTTTCGCTTTTGAAAATTTAAGGTTTAAAATTATAAGTTGTAAGTACTTGTGAGAATCAATATTTAAATAGATATTAGTTATCCTGGAGTTTAGGGTGCGTACTCGCCTCGTTTCTCTCGCCAATTGTTTGTCGCCAAGAGAGATTGATCGCTCTCTTCGATTTGATTGGTCGGCGTACGAATTTGAATAATACTTCGTTCAGAATTCTTGATCATTTACCAAACGATTTTTTTTCAATAACCGTTCGCTTCTCTTCTGAAGATTTTTGTTCATTTAATTTGTTGGTTCTCTTCCTCTGTGTTGCTGATTATGGCTTCCAAATATAGAATAAGGAATGTTTTTTCTGGAAACAATGTTTCCCTTGCTACTTTTCATAGTCTTCAGACGTCGTGTTTTTCCTGTGTTCGTGCTTTCACTGCGTGTTTCATTTCTCAATGAAAAAGTGAAGCTACGAGGGGCCCGCTTTGATGAAAGAGAAGTCGCTGATGTTTTTTTTAAGTTAAAAAAATTTGCCCGGTGTACACTTGCAATGCCAAAGGCATTGCGTGCTCAATCTCTCGTTTTGAGATACCGTAGGCATCGAATGCTCAGGAGACCTATAAAAAACTCGCTGAGCATCCTAAACAGTGTTTGGCGACGGCAAATAAAATTGCGCCAAAAAAAATTGGCGAGAAAATAGTACGCACCCCAAATTCCAGGATTAGATTAGATATTACCTAGATTTACCTAGATATTTTTTAAATAAAAATTTCTATTTGAAGAAAAATGTAATGGCTAAAAATCTTACTTCAAAGAATTAAAATTTTATATACATAGCCTATAGAATATGATTTAAAATTACTGTCTGCATTCACATTTTTAAAAAAGGAAAATGTGGTTATTTTTAGAGGAATTCTTATGATTTACATAGCATTATCATTTTGTTAATATATTTGATTTAATTGAAACTAGAAAAAGTAAGCACAGGTTATAAGAAAATTAAAAAAAAAATATTTTGTCAGACTTTTCAGTATACTTATTTAAAAATTTTGAAAATATTCATAAGCATTGTTATTATGTTTCCTACCTCCTCTGCAGATGCAGATATTTCATCTCTCTTAATTCTATGTTATTTCCCATTTTGTTAAAGCATAGTAAAACTATGACTGTATCTTAGAAATTGTGAAGCAATAAAAACTGCTATTACAAAGTGTGTGAAAATATCAGCTTCAGAGTTTTAAGTGGGTAGGTGATTTATAGACAATTAAATGTACCAGGGATTATAAAGGATAAACAACAGAATTTAAAAATTTAGCTATAATATTAGTTAGCTTTCCTAGGCACTATTGTTTCTTATAATTCCTAATTTCAGACAGCTTAAATGAAATTTAAAAAAATCCCAGAAAGGATGGGGAGACCACCTACTGACTTACTGCCACTGGCTTCGTTTGAAAATAATATGCTATAAAATCAATGTCTCACCGATTCACTCAAACCTCAAATAGAGATTAATGAAAGCAAATGTCACAATTTCGATTAATTAAGTTTAGCCATCCATCCATACAGTTAATAATTGTTCTTTGAATTATTGTATAAAAATATTGCTTTCATCTTCAGTTTTATAAACAACTGAAGACTTGTTTATGAATCAAAAGCAAATGAAATTAAAAATTTTCTCATTCAATTTATTAGATATTTTTCAGTTTTTAAAAAAAATTAATGAAAGTATTTACAAAAGACAGACAAATAAGTGATCGCTGCCATTTATTTGAATTGATAATAATCTGTGTATAATTCCCTTGAAAGTTCAATTTATATTATTATAGTAGAAATAAATAAAAATGCGATTTCCATTTTTATGTAGGGATGACATGAGATTTAATTAAAATTATTTCTATTCTGTCTTTTCAAGAATGTTAAACGGATGAAAAATTATTTAAGATTTCAAATGTTCAAAAATACTTCTATAAGTCTTTCAAGATGGGAATAGAATGTTTTTCTTTTTCTTAAAAAATAGGAAGTTCTTTTCAAGAAATGAATTATTAATCATTTACAATAGAACAATGTTCTAAAATATAAGTTGCTCAGTTGTAGTAGTGTAAAAATGTGAATATCAAGCTTTCTGTGTTCCTCACAAAATGTTAAATATATGAAAAAAAGCGCTAAACAAATAATAATAGTGTTTATTGTATTTGACCACAATTGTAAATTTCTTTTGTTATAAGAATAATAGAAATTGTGACAAGGTGGTAAAGATTGAAACTTTCAGCTGATATTAAAAAAATATCATAAATTAAAAAATATTTTATTGATATTTTTTTCAATTCATAATTTCTTTGTATTACTTCCAGTTCATTCATTCTTCAATGAATAGTTTGTTACCTTATTTAATATCATCATGGCAAGCGAAATTGTGATCTCGGGAATATCTGGACGATTTCCGGAATCTGACAACATTGCTGAATTTAGTCAGAACCTCTTCAATAAAGTAGACCTTCTCACTGAAGACAACAGACGATGGGAACCAGGTGTGTATGATGATAGTTTGAGTTCTTTTAAATTATTTTGTAACTTTTATGCAATATATATTAACTGGTCCCATTGTCACTACATCATTCACGGGCGGATTTTCATAGAGACTGCGGTACTGCAACACCCCTACCTTTTTCCATTGTGTAAATTCAAAATATTTATTTTATTTCGTATTTAATATTTAAATATATCAACACTATAACGAAATTTTAAGTTAAATGATTTCGATCTTCAAATGAAAAAATGTAGCATAAAATTAAATTTCTACAGTGCTGTTCAAAATTATTAAAACTAACTGTTAAAATTTATTTTGTCATAAAATTTTAAAAACTTGTTAATTTCCTATTTTGTTTTGATTTTCTAATACCTTATTTTATCCTCTATAAATGCATACAAGTTTTAGTTGTTTCATGAAATATGACTGTTTCTTAGAGAGATTTATTGATTTAAACAATATATTCTAGCTGTTCGAAATTATTCGAACGACTGATGACGAAAGTTATATTTAAATGAATACGAATTCTATTTGTTTTTATTTTGATAAATTTTAATAATTTTAACATATTAATTTATTTTTAATTAATTGTTTTGTCCATGAAGCAGTCAAGCCAACGGTAATGCTCAAAAGCTAAAAGATTTCTTTTGATCTTCGCCACCGCAACAAAGTTCAAAAGGATGGGGCATCATATTAAAACCTAACAAAAAAGTATAAATTGTCGTTGTTGGGTATCTACTATCTGTGCAAGAAGTATGAGACGACAGGATCCAACGAAAGCAAGATAGGGCGTGACAGAAAACCGAAAATAAGTACAAGATAAGACTCTATGAATGTAAAATTTGCGCAGAAAAAGTACGATATATTGTCAAGAGAGATTGTGAAAGGCTTGAAATTGAATGTGTCAGCTCTAACAGTTTGTCGTATCCTCCTGAGACCTGCCATCCATTAAAAAGGATGTTTTAGTTTTTCCTCCTACAGCAATAGATTTTGTTGTAGCAAGCAGGACTCGCACTAGCAACCAGGGCCGTCTTATCAAATTTGAGCGCCCTGGGCTAGAGTAATTTGGCGCCCCATCAGAGCCGTAACAAGGAATTTGAGCATCTATAGTCTAACGAAATAATAAGGAAACAAGAAAAACTATCCATCTAATAAAATAATAAAGAAACAAGAAAAAAATATCACCTCTTCTCTGATCAATATCTAGAAATTTGCAAATCGGTGCCTTTTCAAGTTAGAAATTTGTAATCCAGCTTCCGCCACATCTTATCGTATTGTTATAAAGATGTAATGTCGTTTTCCTGCCCCGCTAGTCTTATAGTTGGGGAGGGAGTTTTACAGGGGTAAGTATGGAGTAACGGGCATCGGCCTTTACGGGACCCCTGACCTTGGCGACGAACTTGGCGACAAATTTGGCGACCTTGGCGACAAATAGATGATTCCAGAAAATGCGACTCTGTTCTCGATATCTTTATTAGGAAAGGGAATACTCTTGAATATACGAGAAAACTCCATGTGACGTCACGGCCTGTCGGAGAGAGTATATAAGGGCCGCGTTTGGATCAAACGGAGTAGTGTTGATCCATTGGGAACGACTTTAGAGTTTCGTCCGCAGTGCGAGCTAGGAAGCTGGTGAGCTGAGAGCTATTGAAAGTGCAATTATTGTCGTTACTAGTTATTTGCTGACTGTTTACATTGCTAAATATCAAAGTGCTGAACTATTATTACCTGTGAATTGTTGCCTGTTTACAGTGGTAATCTGTGCAAGAACTATTGTTTCCTGTACCTGTGTTACATGTTTTCCTGCATATTTGTGAATAAACCTTCATTCTCCATTATCCTGCGTGTTGGACTGTTTACACCATACACCCACAGAAAGACTTTTGCAACAGTATACATGATAAATTTTTACTTTTCAATTATAAAAAGTTTTTCTTCTATTACATTCCATGTATTTATTTACTATAAAAATGAAATAATATAATTAATACATAAATTAATACGACAAAGCATATATAAAACCTTTGTATTTTATTTTGCATTTTTTAAATTATTTATTTAATTGACACAATATCAACAATCATCCTTTATAATAAGCAAATAAAAACAAATAAAAAGTATCAACAGATTATTATTTTGAGAATTACTTTAGTCTCAGAAACTTTGTAAAGTTATATTTATAATTGTAATATAAGGCATAAATTTTAAGATTTGAAATTTAAGGTTCGTTAACACTTCTAAAATTTCAATGAATGTGAAATGCTCTTTAGAAAGCAAATTACGAATTTCCTCAAACTACTCACACTGGAATTTAATACAATAGAAAAAGAAATAGATAATATGTATCTAATACATGACTAGAAAGGGTAAATATTTTCCACATATATATGTATAAAAATTTCAATCATTATTTTACAAATCTTTAGAAAAGACAAATCGTAATATTTCTGAAAATAAAAATTGTTATATGAGACAAAAAAATAAATATCTCTTCGAAATTCAATTCAAACTGAATTTCCATTCATTATTATTACATTCACGACATGGAAATAATATAAACTCTTGTTTTTCCAAATTTTATTTCATCATGAACATCCACTGGTAATTCATATCTGCATTTATAGTGAAACCTCTCGAAACGTCGTCAAGTTGGTTATTTGCATCATAACTTGGCAGACTATACTTACTAAGGTTTAGATGGGTTTTTGCAGGGTGATTAAAATACGTGCCTAAGCGTTAAGGGTAAATCGGGCATATGATAAGCATCCAAAATCATATAGGAAGATGGATGCGCAAACGACACCTGGAGGCAGTCACGGAGGCATTAGAGGACAGAAATTGATGAAATCGAAAAGGGATTTTGGCTCACTTCGCTCCACAGAAAGCTGATAATGGTTTGAAACTTTCATCAATTCTTTTGTGTGATATGCACAATATTTATATGCATTTTCGTAAAAATAGCCCGAATATTCGGAAGATATAAAGGTTTCTTTAAAAAATCCCAAATTTTTCCGCATGTTTTTGCTTAAAACTTGCAGAGACGACATAATACAAAACTTACAGAATACTTGCCAATATGCTAGAGAAGCCTAGCATTAAAATTTAAAGATAATATATTGAAAATCAAAGAAGATATGAGCATTTGTAGTAAATAATTTTATATTGAGCATTCGCGAAAGGTAGCGCAATTTTTCTTTCACAACTTCAAAGCATATATATAGGGTAACTAGCCACCTACGGCGACCAGCTGGTTCGCCAATCTTGTAATAATAGTAATGCTATATTTAAGGGATTAATAAGTGATACTGTACACACTGAAACAAAGTAACTTCATATCTGTAAAGTGTTAAAACTAAAAAAATCCATTTAATTCAGCCCTCCTCAGCAATCGTCGTTTCCCCAAATGACGTCATTTGGAAGCAAGAATTATACTTCCTTATATATTTCAAAAAATGTTTGGATTCAGAAGTGGTTTCTGATATGTACGACATAAGTGGGCCAGGTGGACTTTGCAGTGCTGTTAATTTGACTTTCGCGTTTGAGCAACACATCTCAGGAGACTCTGCCTTGAACTTTTTTGCGCTACAGTGCACACAGACTATGTTCATTTTCCCAATATATACGATTGGAAACCTTACTTTGTATCATACTTGAAAGCTTCGAGTTTCGGGTTACTCTGCCGGAGTAATTCTCTCGTTTGAACAATCCTTACTCGATTTTCTTCGACGCGAGCCTCCCTTTGTTCAGTTGTCTCATTTTTTTTAAATTACCCTGTAATAACTGATAGAGTAAGATGGCCTTGTGAGACATAGGGATTTTATTGGCTATTTCAAATAGTATTTACATGAGTTACGGATTCAATTTGAAAGCTTACTAGAAAAAATAGTTTAAAAGAAAAGGAACAAAAGAAATAATAGATTTTACAAGACTGTGGCGTTGTGGTAATTATGGATGTGAGAATGTTGTACTAGTAAAGCCTAAATTGTTTTATTTACAATCTAATTTTAATGCAAATTTTTATATTTTATGTAATAAACAACATTATTATAACTTTGTAATTGATTTTTAATTGATTTTTTTATCTTAACAGGACTCTATGATTTACCCAGAAAGATGGGTAAGTTGAAAGACATCAGCAAATTTGACAGCCAGTTTTTTGGTGTACATCCTAAACAAGCTTTCGTGTTAGATCCTCAAGCAAGAATACTTTTAGAACTGACATACGAATCCATTGTTGATGCTGGTAATTATTATTGTTTATGATAACACAGAATAAAAAACTTTGCCTAAACATTTTATAAATTTAAATGGTGACAGTTTTATTTTTTAACATTTATTTTAAGTCTAAATTATGACTTAATCACAAGATTTGTATTCTATTTTAACTATAAAAATATAAAACAATATTTTTCTTTGGCTTTCTTGTATTTAAATTTTTTAAGGGGTAGTAATCAGAAAGCTAGAAAGAACTTTTTATGGTTAAGAAGAAATTATTATTTGTTATTATGAGTATATTAATTATTAACAGACTTAAAAATTAGATTATAATTGTTATTAATAGACTAAAAAATTAGATTAGAATTGTTATTAACCTGCAACCGGCTGGAACGTAGAAAGTCGCTCTCTTATGACTATTCTAAAACCGACTCCGTCGTAGAAAGTCGGTCTTCGATTATTACTCTAAAACCGGCTTCGACGTAGAAAATCTCTATTGCTTTCCCCCTCGCTTATAATAAGCGAAGCGGGTCAGCTGCTTGTCAAGGTCGTTTTGTGGTTTTCACTGGCAATTAGAATTTGGGTGGTCACTCGTCTTTGGGGGGATACACTTTCAAAGGGAAAGGAATAACGTTATTCCTGAGAACCAGACATGCAGGAACACTTGGTGATGGTGAAGAATAAACTTTATCATTGATTTAAATATTTAGATGTTTCACTGCAAATTTAATATTGAGCAAAAAACTAATAGAATTGTTAAAACTGGTGTAAATTTTCGTGAAACCAGATAACTCTGTCATGTTTACAGCGATCATTAACAATTAATTGTTACTGGTTCACATGGCAGGGTTTGAATTTTCTAAACTTGCTTGATGAAATATGAAAAAAGAGCATATAAACTTTTAAAAGTACTCTTATTAAAATGCAATAAAAACTAAAAACTAATTGCATTCTATTTGCAAGTTTTAAAAATTTCCTTTTGTCTAAATCAGAAGTTCCCAACCTGTGGTTCGCGTACCCCTAGGGGTACGGGAAGGACTAGTTGGGTGTACGCGAAATCAAAGTTGGTAATGGCGGGAAAAGGAAAACACAAGGAATTAAAAAGTTACAGAATTTTCTTTTCCAAGTGAATACTTAATATTTAATAACTATACCACTTGAAAAGTTGATTATTACAGAGTAATTTTTAGCCATCCTTATAAGTTAATGCGAAATTATTACAATACTGATTTCATTTGTTTTAGCGTTTAACTAATACTATTGCAAAAATGCGATAAAAGGTAAAATAAAAAATACCTTCAGAAAATGCTATTAATTCGAGTCATTTGACTCTTAAGCTAACATAAGACCTTAACATTGTTGATAAAACTTCTTTGCATAGACGGATGGTTGGTGCGTGTGTGGAGGGGAGGATAGTAGGGGGTACGCAAAAATATAAGGATTAATCAAGGGGTACGCGAGGGAATAAAGGTTGGGAACCCCTGGTCTAAATAATAAAAGCATAGCAAATCTTAATAAAAATAAAAGTCATTGTGTGTGTGTATGTTCCACACATCCTAAACCACTTGACAGATTTCAACCATACTTTGAACGCTTATTATTTAAGACAAGAGGAAGATTACTGTCAACTTTTCAAATAGAAAAAGTTAATTAAACATCCAGTTAGTTAATAATTGATGGAAATTGTGCCATTTTCCCGCAGTAACTTCGGAGCAATTTATCCCCCACGAGATATATTTTTATACCCTCTTAAAGTTCTTAAAGTTCAAAATTTCTACCTTTCAATGATACCAACTTTGTTTTTGCTCCAGTTTTCCTTTAGATTTGATTATTTTTTCAAAATTTAATTAAAAAATAATTGAATAGATGCAGACTATTTTGAAATAAGCAAATTTATAGATACTTCGTTGCTAGGCAACGGTGTGACTTTGAACTACTTAACCTTTATTTTTTTAAGCAGAAAAAATTAAAAATTAAGCAAGATTTTGTCATTTTTCGACGATATATTTCCAAAATATGAAGTCACAAAAAATATTTTTTCACAATTTTAAAGTTTAAGGTATCCGACTGTGTTCGGAGACATTTTTTTGAAAAATAACTTATATATATATATTAATGTTATTCTTCAACTACATATGTTTTAAAACTATGAAAATATTGTAAAATTAGGCTTTGGAAATGATATTTGTTTTAAAAAACTGAGAAATTTGAAGAAAAATGACTAAAATATTTGCCGTACGCTAACAGCCATAGACAAAATTATATTCTAAATATACATAAATCCTTCTAGGAGTACATTTTTATGACAATTATCTGTGTTATGCTCTAAAATATTTCTTGTACTTCAAAATAGTTTTGAGATATAGATGAACATAGTTACTAAACTGGTAATTTTTCATAAAAAATGCTTTTCGTTTGTATTTAAGCACTTAAAAATAATACTTGATTTTAAAATTGACCTTAGTTTTTAGAGGAAAACATCACGCATATTACAGAGAACAATCTCAGAAAATTTCAAATCAATACTTGAATAACTGTTTGAGAAATCATTGTTACGGTCGAGAGCTTTCCTCAAAAATATCATTTGTCAGAAAACACATTTAAAGTTTTCATGCAACATAAAATAATGCTCACAGTTCGGTAAGAAAACAGTTGTAACTCCATTTGTAATTCACGTAGAGTAAAAAGTGAGACAGTTTTAGAAAGCTGGTTAAACAGGCTACAATATTAAGTCATAATATTTTTGTGATAATTTCATCAAAAACGACGATTTTAAACCAGTCGGATACCTTAAAAAATTAGCTTTTCAGTGACACAAATTTCATTTGTGTTTAATTTATTTCTTTCACTTTTTAATAAATTTGTCAAGATTAATAATTACACTCAATTTGCAATAATATATTTTTATTGTTAAATAACAAGAAAACATACGAAGAGCTGTCGCCAGATCACATTAACAGAGTTCTAGAAGAACACTAGAAGAAAAGTTTTGAAGAAGAGAATTCACAGAGTTGATTAAAACTTTTTTTTGTTTATCACAAACCTCTATTGATTTAGTTTATTTTCATGCTTTTTAATTACGAAAAAATTTCTATTTAATTTTTTTGTCCCAAAACGTCTATTAAAACCTTTCTTATTCCCTACAATTTGTGGAAAAAGTTGAAGAACTTTTATAAAAAATATTAATAAATTATGGAGAAAATTAGCTATCGAGAGACATCAAAAATCGTCTGGGCCCAAGGCCGTCGACAGGATTTATAGGCCCCTATGCAACTTTTTTTGGGGCCCATAACCTATTACTTCCACCTCCTCCTATGCTTCTCCTTCACATAAATATCTTAAATATTGTCGGTTAATATAATTAAAATCTAATTTTTTTACTGAACTTTATCTAATTTTTTTACTTATAAAATAGAGCCATATTAAAATATTTTCCATTATATTATTATTTTTTTAATTTTCTGAAGGATTTATCTGAAACTTTTTATCTTCTTCGCGCTTATTCAGATATACGCTTTCAATATGATATATTACATAAACTGTTACTTATATGATTAAAAAATCATTATAAAAATGAATATCATTAAATTTTAAAGTTTTGTGTCTCCTCTTAATTATTTTTCTGGATCAGACACGATATTTGATAACCACCCACACATATAAACACACACATGCACAAAAGTTACAATTTGAAATTTAAATCATAGAAATGTTAGATACTAAATTTGTTAGAGAAACACTTGCTAATACTACATACACACGTTAAATTTTGAAATTTAAATCATAGAAATGTTAAACATTAATTTCGTTAGAGAAATACTTGCTAATACATATACAAATGTTACATTTTGAAATTTAAATCATAAGAACTAATTTCGTCATCAACGTAATCTAGAATTAGATTGACAATAATAGAAATGTAACATGTATTTCTCTTACCTTTTGTGTGCTTGTGAGAAGCTTATTATATAGATCCTAATAACTATCCAAGAAACGTGGAAAAAATACTAGCAGCAGTAACTATTCAAGAAAAGTGGAAAAAATATTCGCATAATAGAACTTCTTGTGAAGAGAGCTCACAAATACTATAGGAATGTCATTAGTTGGTAGAACGCGTTTAGAACACGTTTAAACTGTCAAGGTCACATTGACGGCCCGCACCTTTCAAACCCCATTCACCAAATATTCCAAAAGCCATGGAGATTGGGAAGTCTGTTGTCCCTATAACAGTGACCTGTTGCTATAACAGTGACCTTCGAAAATACAGGCCCGACAAATGTATCCTTCTGCGCCCTTGACGTCACCAAACTCAGAGGAACACGCTTCTTCCCACTGCCGTGACCGCCATTGCACTTTCCAAAGATACTGGTTACTATGAGCGTGCGTTTGCTATTTAACTGAATTATTTGATATGTAAAGATCCGATTTTATGATAAAGCCATATTCCCTCCAGAATGCCGAGTTCATGCGTTGTACCTCATTGTATTTCGAATTATCACAAAATGGACCTAGCGTTACAGCATATAGTATTCCTAAGATACAGAGCTACGCAACAGGTGGATTTGAATTATAAAGCGTGAAAACTGTACTCCAACAAAATTCAATTTTCAATCAGAATTTTTAAGAATACAAAATCATTCGCATATAGCGTTTTCGATTACACTATCTATATTAGAAGATAGTAACATGTTACAAAGCGATAAGCTTTGTAGCAATTTTCATGATAACTATTTCATTGTTAAGAAGGTTTAATGGGTGGCAGTAGACATACATACTTTTGAATAATTTTTGTAAGAAAAAAAATGAAGACATAATTTCAGCTGCCCAATCAAAAAAGAAATGTGCAACTCAGCAGAGGAAGCTGAAAACTCTCACCAAATACTAAAATTTGTCTATCTAAAGCAAGAAATTATTCCTTATCATATGTGTTTTTCTGTTTATCAATGTATATGATATTATTACACATTGAGAAGATTTAAATTTTTTATGTATGACTTATTTTACGTTTGTTTTTGCTTTTGAAACTAAATAAACTATTAAATAATTCATTAGTGTTATTTTTTATTCAAGTTAGGATGTAGCATATTTTTACTTCAAAATTATTATGAATAATTAACTGTAACATTCAAGTTATATATCCAAAAGGATGTGAATTACAATTATTTCTCGAAAGCAACGAATTCTTCCTTTCATTCTGTTTTATCTATGTGTATGATACTGCGAAAATTTAATTTCTTTATGTACGACTTATTTGATAATTTTTTGTGTATTGGAAATTAAATAAACTAAAAAATTCATTGCTGTGGGTTTTTTTTTTAAATTTAAGTTGGGATGCAGTATATTTTTACTTCATAATTATATCATTACTTCAATTTATTCTGAGTGAGTATCAGTAAGCTTAAAATTGTCTATCTAAAACGATATGCA
>BGPR01004667.1:43919-89223 GCA_013235015.1 Araneus ventricosus | reverse complement strand
CCAATTGATTTTCTCATTTTAATTAAAAAACGTTTCAGATGATAAAAGAATTTTTTGCAGTAGAGTATTTTATACAAAAGTAGTTTTCACATTATAATATTAGACTTGAAAGTACTTTAATCCCGAGAAACGCCGGGTATATCAACTCGTATCTTAATATAAATAAAGGTCATTGTGGGTGTGTATGTTCCACGTCTCTTCCTAAGCTACTGGACCGATTGCAACCAAATTTTGAACACTTATTATTTAAAACAAGGGTGGGGCATTGTTATCAACTTTTCGATGTCCAAAAGTTAATTAAACAGTCAATTAATTAGAAATTAACCGAAACCGTTTTTTCGCAGTTACTTCGGAGCAATTTGTCTCACAAAAAATATTTTTATGCCATCTTAAACTTCAAAGCTTTACCTTTTTAATGCTACTAATTTTATATATGTGCAATTTTTCCTTCAACCCTTACTATTGTTTTTTAATTTCCGTATTCTCTGTATGTAAAAAAGGTGTATTTTTATGACAAGAAACAACATTTGGTACTGAAATAGCTTCTAATGATTACCCACTCTTCTAGCCATATAGTAAACATGTGTTCGTCATCTATTCATAGAAAAATGCAATCATTTGTGAAAGAATTGTGTGAACTCAAAGTGAGACGGAATGTTGCAAACCTACACAAGGGGCAAGTATAAATGGACCCGTATAATATTGTTCAAGTTCCCTCTCTCTAGTATTGTTGTTCCCTTCTATTGTTAAGATGTTTGCTTTGCTTGTAGAGTGTACCTACTCCAAAGCACACTGTTGATAGACTCGCACTGAAAGATTGTGTGAAAAAAGAGATTATTCTTAATTCTTTTCAACCTGTGACGAAATGGGACGTTATGTAGGTAAAACCATCGAAACAGATGAATGACAGCAGTTGTAAGAATCATGACACATAACCTCTTCAAAAGAAAAAAATGGGGCACTTTGGCTCTAAGCGCGCGGTGGTTAATCAATCAAATAAATTGAATAATTTGAAATAAATAACAAACTTCCCTTATTATGTTTTTTATTTTGCCAATATTGCAGAAAAAAGTAAGCAGAGTTGTTACGCTTTGACTGGATGCCTAGTCTTACTTTTGTTGGTTGGTTGGTTGTATGAGGTTTAATGGCGCAAGAGCCATTTTTGGCTAAACTGCGCCAAACGTATGGTAGATAAGCAGGATCACGGTGATAAAATATATGGTGTGATATTAAAAGTGGTAGATAGAATTCTAAAATAAATTTGAAATTCATAGTTGCATATGAAAAGATAAAATTATGTTGCCAAAAATGGATAAATGAACGATGAAAAGAGATAAAATACAAGTTTAAAAATATATCAGATGTAAAATATCTCTAAAATATCACATGGTGCGCAAAGACCAAATAAAATTCGAAGGACAAATAAATAAAATGTTTAAAATATTAAAGAAATAAGTAAGTTAGTTAAAAGAAAACAATTCAGCGCAGGTCATTTGTTTTCAAAATATTCTTTTTAAAAAAGCAAACAGTGTACAAAACAGAGAAGCAATAATGCTACCTGTTTTTGTATTTGTTTGCCCTTTCAGGTTTGGAAGAGGGTGGAGGACTGGTAACTGCAGGTGAGTATTCTAAGTCCTCTGACATGTCATACTCTAAGGCATCCTCTTCTGATGCAGAGGAGGAGCTCATCTCGGCATCAGCACCAGATTCCCGAGATTGTAAAAGTGCTTTTTCCAATGGAGGGAGGACAGCCATTGGTAGAAGCTCAGTGTCTACAGACGTAGGTTTGGTGGTTACAAAAGGTTTCAATGCATATTGATGGGTAGAGATGTTATCCTTTGTTGGTATAGAGTTGAGAACTTCACGGTGAGAGGTCGTGTAAGATCCTGAGATCTTTTCTGCTTTGGCGATGGTATTATTTGTTTTAGTAGGAGAGTTCTTTTTCAACTTTTTTTCGTTTGTAACAGGTTTAAAATCAGTGAAATCCGGCGAGTCTTACTTTTGTAAAATTGATTGAAAAAGAAGGATTTTTTTAGAAAGAAAAAATTATTTATGTATAAATCTATGAGAAAAGAAAACTGCAATTCCACTGAAATTAATTGTCTTTATTGGATGATAGAAAATTATTTTGGTGAATTGCATCACTAAAAAGCGGAAGCTTGCCTATGAAAAAAATTCTTAAAGAGGTGTTTTCGAAGTGAAACCATCACTCCTAAAAGGGATAAACAAAAAATATGCGGAACAAAAATTTGTGATTAAAAAAACCTTTATATGTTCCCGAATAAACGTTCTATTTTTTTAAAAAAATGCATGTAAGTATTTTGCTCAGCAGGCAAAATCATTTATGAACGTTGTAAACGATTTGAAACTTTTTGAAATTCGGGGAAAATCCCAAATATTTTTCTTCATATATTATTTCATCAATTAAAATTTTATGTTTCGATAGCTATGAATTCTAAATGGACTTATGAAAATATTTTAGGTCTCAAGTAACGTCAAGTAAATAAACTAGTTTTACTGAAATTCGCATCAAGTGCATATATAAAATAAGAAACTGATATTGGAAATATTTAAACATTAAAAAGAAAATGTTAATTTTGATCAAAAACAAGTTTCGTATGTATGCAGAAACTTTAACATATTTTCTTATTTCAGTGTTTAATTTAGTTTTAAAATCTTGTTATCTCGCATCTTCCTTGATTATTTCGGCAGAAATGTTTTTATCAAAAGTAGTCTATTATCTACAATTGACAAATGACTATTTTCTTAATATCTTAAAAGCCTGAGAATGAAATTAAAAACAAGAATCTTTTTGAAGCAGAAAATTATAGAAACTTTTTATTCAATTATTGGGGACAACAAATCCATTTTACATTCTCTAAGTGAATGTAAAATATGTATTATTATCGTATTATTAAGTAATACAATAAAAAATTTTATAATATATTTTAATCAGAGGAATATACTAAATCTATTAGTAAAACGCTTACTACTAAAAAAATGAAAAGAAATTGAAGTAAAATTCCTTTATTGAAAGCAGAAAGAATTTTTATTTTCGAAATGCATTTAGATGAGTGATATTTCTCGAAATCATTTATTGAACAAATTTTCTCTATATTTATCAAGAATAGGAATATGAAAAAATCTACACTCTCTAAACGCTTCAGACTAAACAGGAATCGTTTTCAAATCGAAAAAGCAAGTTCTTACTTGAAAAATCACAAAACAACAATTACTCTAAGCAGACTGATTTATCAGCTTAAATACTTTTGCCGTTCAATGGGTTAATAGACTAAAAAATTAGATTCAATGTGTTAAGGTATTTTCCAACATTTTAAAAATCCTGATATACATTTCCATTAAAACTTAAATATTTAGTTATTTGCAGAAACTTAAACTTGTAAAGTATTGCTTTTTTAATTAATACATATAGCTAATTAAAAAATCCTAAATGCATAGCACATGCTGAGCTTAAAAATATAATAATTTAATATTAAATCAACTGATATTATTAGACATATGAGAATTCATTAAATTCAATTATTTATTTATATTGGCGATGATTTATTTTATGTTTTCTGAAAGTTATGCCGAGTTTTTATCCCGCATTGCTATTTCATGAGGTATAAAATTAAAATTTTGAAAACCGTTTTTGGTTTTATAAGGAAGATGTCAGGACTATAAATTCACAAACAAACTATTTTACTGAAACATTAAGTATTTCAGACAATTTTGAGAATATTTACATGCATTTAACTTGATTATTAAATATTTTTAGGGTATGATCCAGTAGAGCTTCGGGGGAAAAAAGTTGGTGTTTTTATTGGAAACACTTCTTGTGAAAGTGATGAATTCTTTTGCTGTGATAATAAGAAAATTACTGAATATTCCTTGACTGGTAGCAGTAGAATTATGCTTGCTAATCGCATATCCTATACATTTGATTTCAAAGGTAAATTTATTTACTGGCCATAGTTCTCTATAAAAAATATTAAATTTTTACTTATGAATGTTTTAATAATTTTACGAACATGGAAAGTAGCTTCCCAGAAATGTTAGTCTTATAGGTGGGAAGAGAGTTTTACAGGGGTAAGCATTGAATGACTGGTAGCAGCCAGGCCTGGGCCCCTGTGCTACGTGCTTTCCTGAATATTGTGAATAAAGCGTCATTCTTCATTGTCCTGCTTGTGGGACTGTTTCCACCGTGCACACACCTGTCTATTTTTGTAACAATAATAATATAAAAATATTTATATATTTACTGAATTATTTTACTGATATTTTTCATGCTATCGTTATTTTCATCATTGTTAAAAATTCCGTTCTGAAAAGTATGTAGACATATCTAAGCATTTTTTGTGCTAAACATTATTACAAATTTTATATATTCTATAATTTAACTTATTCATTGTTCTATTTACATTGTAATCTTGACTCCTGCAATTTGGGGAGGGGGGAAATTACCAGTTGTTATTCTCTTTTTTCTGAAGTAACTATGAAAGTTCTAGGTGACAATAAAAATCAGAAAAATTGTAGTTTATTATTATTATTATTATTAAATGACTGAATATTTTTTTGTTTTTGGAAGGACCCAGTTTCGTGATGGACACAGGCTGCTCCTCAGGTGCTCTAGCTTTATACGAAGCTGTTCTGTCAATTCAGAGCAATGAATGTGAAGCAGCCATTGCTGGGGCAGCTCACTTGTGTCTGAAACCTGATGCTGCTCTACAGCTTTACAGATTAAATGTGCTTTCTGATGATGGTGTTTGTAAACCGTTTGATTCTGCCGGTAAGTAGTTTTGCTATACTTAGCTTTTCTTCATGCACTCCCTTATTACCATTGAAACAAAAGATTAAAAAAGAAGCTGCTCGTTACACTTACAGTAATTATTCACACCGGGTCACAACTAGTACTTGGATGATAAGTTGCCAGATAAGTAAGCAGGTTCTTGCTTCCCTAGTGGGTGTAGTAATGGTTTGAGATCAAGTTACCTCCGTTGCGATGACGAGATGTACCTCCTGCATTGGAGGTTGGGCTAAAGCCAGTGATGACCATTAGGACTCTACCTTCAGCTCCTGCGTTGATGTCGTGACGACTATAATTCAGTTTACCCTGGTGCTACAGAAGATACACTATATATGGCCAAAAGTATCCAGACATTTTCAGATTTTCACATTTTTTAGAATTTCTCCTTAAAGGATTAACTGACCACCCTTAAACTTCGACCATGTAAAGAATAGAGTGTAACTCACATTTTACATTGAAGATTTGTTACTGAGAGCAATTAGGGGACCGTCTACGTCTCTAAAAACTGTTTTGGCCCACCCCGCTTCACAGAATACTGATAACAAGATGAAACTTCCAGAAATGGTTATGATTAATGTGCATAATTTTTACAGGAATTTTATTAAACTCGGCACAAATATTTGGGAAGATATAAAGGTTTTCTTAAAAAATCCCAAAATTTTCCCGCCTGTTTTTTGCTTATAACATGCAGAGTTTCCTGTTATATTATACGAAATGTACAGAAAAAATGACAATATGTTAGAGAAGCATTTCGTAAAATTTTGGAAAAAATTTTTTGAATATTACAGGAAATATGAGCATTATTAGTAAATAATGTTTTACTGCACATGAGAGAAACATAGCGTAATTTTTCTTTCACAACTTTAAAGCCAGATAGATATATAGGGCAACTTATTATAAAAATTCAGTAGAATATCATTAGTATTCACAAAGATATCGGCATTACAACGAGTAGAATTTTAGCTCCTATCGAAGAGAAGCTAAAAGATGAGGGGTTGTACACAAATTCATATTTTTTTTGAAAAAACTTTGAATAGTTGTATTGAATTGTATAGAGGTTAGAAATTTTCGAAATATACCTATGAACACTT
The DNA here is from genome assembly GCA_013235015.1 of Araneus ventricosus. Taxonomy (NCBI): domain Eukaryota; kingdom Metazoa; phylum Arthropoda; class Arachnida; order Araneae; family Araneidae; genus Araneus; species Araneus ventricosus. The sequence continues at coordinate 83,325 of BGPR01004667.1, read as the reverse complement.
GTAATATTTGTAATAAATAAAAAATATATATTTGTAGAATTATTAAAATATTTTAAGAAAAGAAATGAAATAGATAAAAAAATCGTTTTTCCTTAAAAGAAATATATTTAAAAATATCGTTTGTCCGTAAAATTGTAACAATATGTAACTTGTTAATAATCAGGTAAATAATATAATTAAAGAAATTAAATTTTTGTTATTTATAGTGCCTAATTAGCTGGAATTTAAGTTATGCACGTAATTGATAAGTGTTCATGGGTATTCAGCAAATTCTAACCACTATACAATTCAACATAACTATTCAAAGATAGAAGTTTAAAAAATATCAATTTGTGTACAACCTCTCATCTTTTAGCTTCTTTTCGATAGAAGCTAAAATTCTGCTCGTTGTAATGCCGATATCTTTCTGAATACTAATGATATTGAATTGGGTTTTTGTATATAAGTTGCCCTATATATCTGGCTTTAAAGTTGTGACAGAAAAATTACTCTATGTTTCGCGCATGCGCAGTAAAACATTATTTACTAAAAATACTCATATTTCCTGTAATATTCAAAATTCTTTTTCCAAATTTTTACGAAAAGCTTTTATAACATATTATCATTTTTTCTTTACATTTCGTATAATATAACAGAAAACTCTGCATGTTATAAGCAAAAAACAAGCGGGAAAATTTGGGATTTTTAAAGAAAACCTTTATATCTTCCCAAATATTTGTGACGAGTTTACAAAAATTCCTGTAAATATTATGCGCCTTAAATATAACCATTTCTGAAAGTTTCATCTTGTTATCAGTATTCTGTGAAGCGGGGTAGGCCCAAACAGTTTTTGTCTTTATCAGTTTGTAGACGGTCCCCCAATTACTCTTAGTACCGAATCTTCAATGTAAAATGTGAGTTACATTCTATTCTTTACATGGTAGAAGTTTAAAGGTAGTCAGTTAATCCTTTCCGAAGAAATCCTAAAAAATGTGAAAATCTGAAAGTGTCCGGATACTTTTGTCCATATAGTGTACCTCTCTTATAGTTCATTAACAGTAACTTTTCAAAAATATCTTTTCATACTCAATATGCACATTTTTGCAGCAATTTGTTTATCTTAAAAAACTAAATTTGCTCATATTTTAATTAGCATTTTTAGTTTTTATAATGCTTTAGCTGTTTCATTTGTTATACAGTGTTTGTGCAACAGCTAATATCTAGAAAATATTTTGCTTTCAAATAAAAGTCTTTTCAAAATAGTGTGAAAAATAATGAAAAATGTCTTACTTCAATTGAAATTGCACGCTAAACATTTTTAGGCATATTTCGTAAGTTTATTTTTTAAAATTAAAGTAACTTCTATGCATTTTTATCGCTGTAATATATTTTTCATTTTAAATGGAAAATATTATGGTAGTATAAATTTGTATCAACCTTTTGAAATGTAAGAAATATTTCCAAATGTAAGAAAGTTGTTTTCAAAAATATTGCCCTGTCTAAAACAACTGATGAAACTGTAATGTCATGATATAAAAGAAAGTGTCAAATACTAAATAGTAAAACTTTTTAATAATATTCAGTATTTTTACTTTTAATGTGAAATATAATTTTTTTCAGTATGTATATGTAGTATATGCTTACTTTCTATTTTCTTTTGGATTTTATTTATTTATTTATTTTTATGTTACATTTTTCTATTAAATATATATATTTTATTGCTATTATTAAGGAGAAAAACTCTAAAAAATCCACACCTAATTCTTACTGCAGCCAGTATAAAAAGTATCAATTAAAATAAAATTAAAGCTTTCTAGATTCAATAATTGCAGCATTTCTGTTTGTTAATTGGTTTTGAACAGTTCTTACAGAATTTTACTCTTCTTGTTTGCTTATTTGTATTGTGCACATGCTTGCTTTAAATTATACCACAGATCTTTCATTCTGCTTGAATTATACAAGTCAACGTGAATCTGGGGTTTCCAGAATGTCAACTGTTTTTAAGTAAATCATACGCGCTGATCGTAAAAATGCTATTTGTTTCTTTATATCACCCACACAGTTTTCACAAATCGAAAAGAGGATGGGGTCTAGTTAAAAAACTGATATGAAATATTATAGAATGAAATGCATTATTCATAGAATGAAATGCATTATTTAAATTTAAAACCAATTTCTTATTAAAAGGACAAAAATTAATATAAAATATAATACCACACTAATAGCAATAAAATTATAAAAAAAAACTACATTTACGGAAGCCCAGAATGTTGGGCTGTGTTGTTGAAGCACAAAAATGTTACAAATTAAGTAAAGCAATTTAGTGCCCAATTTAAATCTTTCAGAAGAAAGTGCTCAGGTTTCAGGATCACAGCTTAAAAATAAAATTTTTTCTTGCTACAGAAACCAAATTTCTTCGTAAAGAAATTGAGAAAAAGAAGTATTACTTGTATGCTGTTTAGTTATTCCCGGAATTGTAGCTAATTTATCTTCCACCACTAATCACGACCTATCTCAGTGAAGACTGTAGATTCTAACAAGAGAAGCTTAAATGATGTATTTCTGCATGATGGTAACGTTCTTACTTCAATTCCTGTAGCTCATTCAGTAATTTTGAAAGAATTGACGAAAATCATAATTTTATCCTCATTAAAATAAATTAACAAGAATTTAAATGGCAATATTGTCGGGATTTTAAAATTTTAACCATTCTATTAGGCCAGCAAGTTGGCTATACCAAAATGTCTTGTTTCCTATATGAATAGGATACTTGTTCAATAAACCAACACTGGATAAGGAAATAATAGTCTCCAATGGAAGTTTTAAGTTTAGATCAAAGTATGTGATTCCCCAAAACTTGATGGAACCAAAATAAATCCTCTTACCACGCTTGCATATAAAATTATGGCTTAAAGCTTTGGATAAAAATAGTGATTACTTTCGATATTTAATTGATATTTTTCCACATCTTTTAGCAGGTAAAATCAAGGAAGGTATGGTCGTCGGCTCAGATATAAGACGGTTAACGGAGGATCAAAAATTTGAAAGTAAAACTAAATCGATCAAGAAAAAAAACTAAGTTAGTTTTAAAAACGTCACTCAGAATTTTTTAGGAAATTTCAAGGATCCTAACTATGCGGTGACAGTAGAAAAAATGATACAAAACTTTGAAGAAATGGGTTGCACCATGAACTTAAAAATATACCTTTTTACACTCCCAGCTTGAGTATTTTCCTGAAGCTCTTGATGTACTGGCTAAGGAAATGGGTGAGATATTTTACCAAGACATGAAATTCACGGAAAAAAATAACAAGGGCACAGGTATGTGAATATGTTTGGGCTTAAAAAGAAACAATGAGCTAGTCTCAAAATCTAAAGGGGATAAGCATTCCTTTGAAGAAAAAGCAAAATAAATTTGTCTAATTTTTTAATAAGTTTTTTAGATAATTATCTGACTTATATTTGATTTTTGAAGTATTTTTGTAAGTAAAATTTAGTAAAATTATGAATGTATTATAAATCGTGAATACGAAAAAATTTTGAATGTCTCAAATTCGAATTTTTAATTTCGCAATTTTAAAAAATCCCTTAGTGATACAGAAAAATGGATATTATGTTCGAAATCGGCATGACAAATATCATAATTTATATTACTTTATGAAACCCCAGATAAAAAGTTAAATGTGGCAAGCCTGTGTTATTTAACTGATTTTATAATGGAAATATATTCAATTTCAGATGGTTGTTCCTTCTTTGTTTTAGGCTTTCATATAAATTAGGATTATAAATAATATTCAAAAATTGAAGTAGAAAATTAAGAAATATTTTCCTGATATTTAATAGGCAATGGATATGGTCGAAGTGAGGCTATAGTAGCCTTGCTCTTACAAAAATCTGATGTTGCTAGAAGAAAGTATGCATCTATTGTACACATAAAGACTAACACTGATGGATTTAAAGAGCAAGGTGAGAAACATATGCTAATGAAAGGAAGCGATTGCCAATGAAATTGTTTAATTTGCTGAAATTACTTTTTCTAAACATAGTTTATGCTTCTTTCTTTTATAATTTTAAGGTGTTTTATTCCCATCGGCTTCAATGCAAAAACGATTGATGAAAGAAGTTTATGATGAGTGTAAACTGAATCCATTGAAAGTTTCATATGTTGAAGCCCATGGAACAGGAACTCCGGCAGGAGATCTTGTAGAAATGTCTGCTATTTCAGAAATATTTTGCCCTGGTAGGGAAGAACCTGTCCTAGTTGGATCAGTAAAATCCAATATGGGGCACTCTGAACCTGCCTCAGGTAGAATATGTTTGCTTTTTGTAAATCTTGTAATCAAAATATTAATATATATGTTGTAGTTTTAGAAGCGCAATTTCTTTATCTGTAAAATTGTTTTTCTATTTTTATCTATTTTTTAACGCGTCTCAAATTTATTGGAATTACTTTGTCTTCCTTGCACTTTTAATTTAATGTTTTATTTTTGATCCAGTGTTCTAGTTTAACAGAAATTAAAATTAATGCAATGTTCTATTTTAACAGAAATTACAATTACATTAATTTGATTACTCATATTAAAAATTGAAAATTTATGCATTATTGTTCCATTTGGTGTTACAAAAATATAAATATTATAAATAAAAAAGTAAATAAAAAATAAAATTTAAAATTATTTTAGCATTTTTCCTAAAATAGATGTTTTTATGTGAGAGGTTCAAGAAAATAGGCTGTTAAAGTAAATTTAAAAAATAAAAAAACTGACTGATAAAGCTATATTTATACTGAGAATTCATATTGCAAGTGAAAAAAAATTAATAAATTTTAATTGAAAAATGCTGATATCAGAATGAACTTCAATTTATGTTATGCTAGATCGTTTTTGTTTTAGATTTGAATTTCATACTTATTTAAAATAAAAACATATTTATAAAATAATAATAACATAAAATGTTTTATTTTATACTTTATAGCACCTAAATGCTACTCAAAACCCTTGATTTAAATAAGTATTTTATCATTTTAATTTATAATTTCAATATAAATAATTTGTCGGATTATTTATATTTTTGCAAAACTTTAAGACCTTGTGAAGATTTTTCCTCAAGTAATTCAAAGAATAACTGTACAATTTCGTTGTGCTATCCAGGACTTTGCGGTGTGGTAAAACTCATCATCAGTATGGAGAAAAGTCTTATCCCACCAAATCTCCATTTTTACAACCCAAATCCTAATATCAAAGCTTTAGTCGATGGTCAAGTCAGAATTGTGACTAATCCAACTCCATTGGAAGGCGAGTATGCTGCTTTGAATTCTTTTGGCATTGGTGGTGTAAACGTGCATGCTGTTTTGAAGTCAAATACCACTGAAAGAAAACCGACGCAACTTGAAGAGTTGTCTATCCCTCAGCTGGTCTTATACAGTGGAAGAACAGAAGAAGGAGTTCAGTATTTGTTTGACTACCTTCAAAATGAACTACCACCAAGAGAATTTTTTGCTCTTCTTCACAAGTCTGTGTATTCATCTTCCGTGAGGAAACAGTATCGGGGATATAAATTACTCGTGAAAGATCAAGAATTCTCTGAAATTAAGGTATATTTATTTAGAACTCTAAAATGTGTGACTCAAAAATATCTACAGTCATTCTATAAATAGATGCTATTTTCATAAATAGTTATACAGATGGTTTGTATTGAAATTGAATTCTGTAATTTATGAATTTAAACCACTTTTTGACTTTTGAACTTTTTTAAGTATCTAAATTTTAATTTATAATTAAGTTTCGTATTACTCATATGCAATTTTTAGTGAAGTTTAACATTTCATTCTTTTATATAACGATTTATTTTTTAAGCATTTTAAAAGTAAAATTTAGATTTCTTTTAAAAACACGAAATGCTCTCAAAATACTAACTCTTTAGCTTAAATTTTTTTCTATAATTAACAAGCATTCTGTCTTACTTTTATTCATCAAATGCCCTTAAGATTCGACACAAATATGATGCAAATTTCTCTTATTATAGCACATTAAGCAGAATTACGGATTCGCTCGGTGTTCTCATTGTTAGATAAGTTGACTCATTTATTTTAAAGAGAGAAGATTTTAGAGCGTGTCCATTAGCATTATTTCTCAATCACCTTATCAACAAAGTTATTAAGCTTCAATAGCTTTATTTTTTTTATTTCTAACTGGATAAATCTTGGACTTTTTATATAAACAAGGGATGAGATTTATTTTCAGGTTTAAAATTGAGTCGTAATCATTCTTGTATTGGATTTTTTAAATACTCATTATAGAACTCGATTGCAACACATTAATCTTTCTCTATTGCAGAAGCTGACTTCAGAAGATAGACCTGTTTGGTATATATTTTCTGGTATGGGCACTCAGTGGCCATGCATGGCCAAACATCTTATGAATCTGGAAGATTTTGCTGTTTCAATCAGGAGGTCAGCTGAAGTGCTAAAACCTTATGGCCTGGATCTCATAGATTTAGTAACCAATGAAGAGAAGAATGAATCTGATCCAAGAAACATCATTCCTGCTTTTGTCTCTATTGCTGCTGTACAGGTATAAAATATTTTTATGCCATATTATGAATTTCTTTCTTTTTCAATAGTTTTAGGCATTTTAAAACCTTATTTTACCTTACATCTTTTAACATAGCCCAAATTTTAAATGAATACATTTTACTTTTAATGACTTCGAGTCTTCAGCAATATTATTTCTGTAATGAAGATATAGCAATATTTATATCTTTTTTGCTATAGGCATTTATAGATAAGTAAATCATGATTTCAATTAAATATTAAATGCAACGTCATACATCGTTTTATAACTTTTGTTTAAATTGCCTCATTAAAATCTGAGCTTGCTGTCAAGTCAATTTTTTTAATTCATTGTATTCGTTAAAAATATTTTAAAGTTAAATTAATTTTCCATGATTGAAAATATGATTTCAAATTAATTTTATTTTCTGTATAGAGAAAGCAATATATTTAAAAAAGGGATTTAATGTTTCACAAAATCAAAAATTGCTATTATTTTTATATCTGAGAGTGTTGGAAAAGTTCTGAATATTATTGTTTTTTTTTCAGGTTGCTCTTGTTGATATTCTGAAAAAAATTGGCATCACTCCTGATGGCATAATTGGGTATAGTATGGGTGAATTAGGTTGTGCCTATGCTGATGGCAGTTTCACTGCTGAGCAAACGGTACTAGCTGCCTATTGGAGAGGAAAAGCAGTAGTGGATTCTAATTTAGAAACTGGAGCTATGGTTGCACTTGGTAAATATATATTTCTGAAAGATCTTTTTTGCAGGCACAGCTGTTTATTGAAATTAAATTATATTTCAGTTTGGTTAGTGCTTTTTTGGATATACTGAGAACATACTGGTAGAGAATCATTGCAAGCTTATTTTAAAGATGTGTTGAGACAATGTTTTGAATGCAATATTACAATCTGTTAAGTTTTTTATGACTTAAATTGCACTTTCCCTTCGATTTTATTCGAAGATGTGTATATTTTACTCTCCTTTATAGCAATCATGGCAGGAAGCATCAAATTAAGTGTATTTTTTAACTAGTATAAATTAAGTAAAGGCAATTCCTGATGGAACGAACTATAGAAATGGAAGTAAAGCAAGTTTGATTAAAAATTCTAACTCTCTTTTTATAAAAAAACAATATCTCGCAAGTATGCATGCTTCCTTCTGTAATATCAAAAGTTACAAGAAAAATAGGTTTGAAGTTACTAAGATAAGAAATAAAAAAGAAATTTTTAGGTTTTTGAAATAAAGAAGTTCATTTATTTTATATTTTTAATTTTTTTTCTCTTATATAATATTAGGGGGAGATTTTATTGATCATAAAATGATGAAATACAACTCATTTAATAAATATTCATTAGTATCTCGTGAATTTAACATTAGACATTACGCAGTGAAAAAAAATTGCTTTTTTTCTTCCTTTCCTCTTTCCTTTTTTAATATTCATTCTGAAATAAAAATTTTTAGAACTTAATAAACAGATTTCTGAACTTCATCACTGTAATAAAAGTACTCTACATTGCAATTGCATTATTATTTGTATGGAGTTTTGGATTAAAGGGTGTTTTTCTGATTATTAGGTATAACTTGGTCTCAAGCTAATAAGTGCTGTCCTAAAGATATTTTCCCCTCTTGCCATAATGCTGAAGATTCTGTAACTATATCTGGACCCAAACACAGTGTAAAAGCGTTTGTTGACGTCTTGAAATCTGAAAATGTTTTTGTTCGGGAAGTTGACTGCTTTGGCTATGCTTTTCACAGCCAGTATATATTTCCTGCAGTTGGAAAACTGCAAACTGCTTTACAAAAGGTGATATTTTTGTGTGCTAATATTTTAAATGAATATATATTGCTTTGAATTTAGATATAACTAATGTTAACTCTCTCTGACTTTTTCTTTATATCTGCAAACCTAATTTCTATTGTGCGTGTTTATTAGATTATTACTATGTTTTTAATTTGCTTTGCATTTAGAAGTTTTTAATCAACAATAAAAGCTTTCATATTTCATTAAAAGCATTTGAAATATGACAATAAGTTAAATTAAATTTTCTAGAACTTTTCAATAATTAGCAGATGAGAGGGCTGCAAACTATCAAGTGTTTTACCTTTATTTTGCAGTAACATTTCAATATGTAGTATATATAATTTGGGACTAAAAGTGACCTTCTATTAAGTACCCATTCTTGAATTTTTCTTATATTTTTCCATAAAGTGTATTTCTGGGTGTGTATCAAATCCATAAATATATTAAAATCAAAATTTATTTGTTGAATCCTTCTTTTATTATTTAAGTACTGGAAAATAATATGAGTTGAATATATCGGGTGTTTTTATAAACTACCTTTAACCCGGAGGACGCGCGCTACGAAGAGTAACGCAAAGACGAGCAAGGGTGTGTGCGACACCCCAATTCGTCATTTCGCTTATTAAGCAAAACTAGAGACATTTGTATGCTATATGTGGGGCAAACGATTCATTCAAACAGTTTTAGTTATACAAGAACAAATTTTTAGGCAAAAAATTTAGTTAAATGTTTTAGTTTAGTTTAGTAAATGCATTGCATTATTCAGCGCATTGCGAACACATAAGAAAAGAATCTTTCTTACACACATGTTTTCAACATTTTTTATGGTAAAGAATCATCAATATAATAAGCGTTATACAATTTTATGGAAAAATACTGCTTCTAATTTTCTTAGGTACACAGGAAAACAGTTTTTTTTGTTTGTTTTTTAGAAATTCAATTAAGAATTCCAATGGACTTTATCTTTAGATCCAATAAATTTAGGGCGTAATATATTTTTATTTTTCAGAATAGCTTCTTTAATTTTAAGCTTTTTCTCCAATAGTTTTTTGTGAAAGTGGATAAGACATATGCCAGCTGACTACAGTTACATTACGTCCAGAATAATATAACTTTTGCATCAATCTCTTGACATTTTTACTTATGCTATTATCTAGTTTAAAAGTCTTGTACCTGCAAAAATCTATTTCAGAAACATAGAATGTTCTTTAATCCACTGATTTCCTCACTAAAACTTAAATAACGAGACAACAGTATTCCCCTGTCCCTAATATGATCACTCAATTGAACAAAGAAAGCTGACGCAAGGACGCGCTATGGTGTGTTTAAGAATTCTTCTTGAAACACGTTCCATCTGTTGAATGTGACCTTAAAGTTACATAGCATGAATTTGACTCATTTCTACTAAAGGTAATTCAATATTTTTCACATTTCATGTGGCGTGGAACACCCCCACATAGGACCACCCATTGCGCGTCCTCGCGAGTTAATTGATTCTCTAGGTGTCTTTTAATATAACATGGATTTTTACTTAATTATTTTTCTGTAGGTGATAACCAATCCTAAACCCAGGACTAGTCGTTGGATTAGCTCTTCTTATCCGAAAGAAGAATGGGTTGAACCATCTGCGAAATTAGCTGGTGCCTCCTACTTTGTCCATAATTTAGTCTCTCCAGTCTTGTTCCACGAAGCACTACATCATGTTCCTAAAGATGCCATTGTCATTGAGATTGCACCCCATCATCAGCTTCAGGCTATACTTCAGGGAGTAATCGGGCCTGATGCTGAGTATGTTGTTCTTATGGAAAGGAATGTGGATAACGCAGTTCATCTTTTGTCAAGTCTTGGAAGGTAAGTAATTCTTTCAAATGAATCTTTGGATTGAATCTTGTTGCGTCACTTAAAAAATATTTTATTGTTTTTTAAATTCATTTACACCGGAATACTTGAATTACTCTTTTGCTGACCAAGCGAAGTGAGGTCCTGTTTTAACTCAACTGTTTGGCATTTTGTCTGTTTGTCTATAAATTTATTTATTTTGCAGTCACGACCAAACGCGTTGTTCGGTTTTTTTTCGAGATGGCATGAATGCTCCTTCAAGTCATAAAAGCAACATGTGTGTGCTTTTTTTATTTTTTATTCCATTTTAAGATGGTAGCTGTTTTAATGGTTCATGTCATGAAATGTTTGGCGTTTTCGCCGATTCTACCAATAGGAACTCCATTTATAATGCGTTCAAAAATGCCGATAATATCTAATGACAATTAATTGTAATTTTGTTATTAAGATAAAAGCAAGTATTTAATGATAATTTCGTGAAGAGTTTTGTTTTTGTGATTAAAAAAGAGACCTATGTAAGTAATTTGCTTTTGAAAAAAGAATGGGCAAACCTTTAAAAAGACTGCGATGAGGAACATGTTTTTTTTTCTTGCGCTACGTCTAACGTTTACAGAACCACTAGTGACAAATGATAGATATTTATAATTGTTTCATGATATATTCATTTCATGCTAAATCTGAAACCAAATTATTTTTCAGATTTTACACTGCTGGTCTAAATCCAGATATTGAAAAACTGTATCCTCAAGTGCATTTTCCTGTGCCGAAGAATACACCAATGATATCTCCCTTAATCAGGTGGGATCATTCTGATAGTTGGTGTGTAGCCAAATGGGAGAAAAACACAAATCGGTACCAGATGATCACCGAAGTGAATGTTGGTTCAGATGAGTCACCTGACAAGTACCTCTTGGATCACTGTTTAGATGGCAGATGCCTTTATCCAGCAAGTGGTTACCTGGTGTTAGTTTGGGAAGCTCTGGCTGAAATCAAGGGAAAAGGTGTTATGTCACTTCCTGTCACATTTGAAGAAGTGAAGATTCACAGAGCGTCTGTATTATCTAAAGCAGGTAATTCTTCTTCTTTGTAACAGATGAAATGTTTTGTATATATATGAATAAATAAGATAAATTAAGGAAAGTTTTTTTAATTACTTTAAATTTTAGATTATAAGTGGACCATATCTCAAATATCGCAGTAAAATGGGATTTTAAAAAAGAATCAGGAAGATCCCCACCTTTAGTGCAAGAACGATCAGCGGCGTAACTAGGGTGGGGCAGGTAGGGCAAGTGCCCTGGGCGCCATTAGCAGAGGGAGAAAAATTGAGGAATCGATTAGTTACATATAAGCGAAAGTATTTTTTTAACTCTTATTCCTCAGACTCTTAAGAATCAAAGTGGTTCCAGCAAGTATGGGAAAACATAAAGGGTGCAGTCCTTTTCACAACCTGAGAATCAACTCACGCTAGTTTTCTCAAAACGAAATAACAAATAGTTTTGTATTACAAAAATCTGTTCACCAAACCCCATTTTGTGAAATCTCGTTAAGGTATTTTTCAAAGATTTGAGTTTCGGTAGGGGAGGGGGGTATACTTGACCACCCTCAGATCGTTTTAGTTAAGGGGGGATAATAGAATCATCGTTAACTTCACAGTGTGTCTAGGTGTTTCTCACGGTATGGTTGAAGCTAAAAAGCTCCTTATTCATACCGATTGTCTATCGGCTTCTCCCGAAGTTCTGGACGAATAATTAGGATTAAATTACTATTCATACTTTCAAAGAGAAGAGTGAAGCATGGAAAGAAATATGTCTACTTGTTCGGTAAAGTGTAAAGGGAATCCATTCCATTCCAAGTTGTCAATATTTAGATCTTTTAATAATAAAAAGTAATGTTTATAATTTTTTCATTATTATTCGTATTTGTGTAATTTTTTAGTGGATTAATAGTTATTTGTATGTTATTTGTACACATTTTATCTTAAGATTTAAGTACGGGATCAATGAAATGTATATTTGAGTTATATTTATCTAAAGTATTAAAATTTTCGCACAAACAATTGTTTAAATTTTTTATTTAAACCCTTTTTACGTATTTAAAGTAATAATGTATGAAATTTTCTAGTGAAGCAAATTTCATTAAAAAAATTAGAAACTTATTTCATAATTTTAAAAAAACTCTTTCTGTGATATATCCTTATGACGCCTTCTAGAAGTATGAGCAGTCTCGTTGCACAGTTATCTCTACTCATACTAAAAGCGATTGCCCGTTGGTGCATTACATGACTGTTCGTTTGGCTTTAAGTCACCAAATTTGGATCAGAGACATTTTGGAGGGTGAGAATGTGTATCTCGAAGCGATTTTTTCGAAACTTTTGTTAGAATTTTAATTAATTAAAAAGTAAGCTAAATTCCGATGGTTTTTTGTGATACTTTCTGAAAATATTTCACAAAAAAATTAACGCCATCTTAAAATCCCAAAAATTATCCTATCAATTTTATAAATTTAGAAATAAATTTTTTTCGAAAGTTTAGCAATTGTTTAAAAATATGTTTAAATATAAATTACAACAGTAGTTTTTACTGTTGAAATTTTAGCAATTTTAACAATTTCATTGCTTCATTAAATCTTTAAGTATTCTGTTTTTCTTTTGTTGAAACATATTATTATATCTCAGATAACTTTTTAATCTAGGCCACCACTAGGCCACCGCGGCCGTTCCAACTTAAAGAAATAAATCTCATTCAAACACGTCGAGATTGAAATTTTTCTTAAACTTAAAAGTGCTGGCATTATTCTTACAAACTTAAGTTTTTCCACGTTTTAATTCCTTTAAAATAGATTAATTAAATTTAGCTTCAACCATTCTAATTTAGCAACAACCATTCAATTGCACTTTATCTGTTGAACATTTATCTTAACCATAAATTCTTCCAAAAGACTGTGATTTCCTTCGAATATCGATAAAAAGCTTGCCTCATGTTCGCGCGTTTGTTTCTCTGTTAATTTTCTGTTAATCTTTGAAAATTTATAAGTCAGATGATTTAAGACATGTGTGAGGAAAAAAAAGATTCGATAAAGATGTTTGTTAAAACATCAGCAAAGGTTTCAAGTTTAAGAAAAAAAATTCAATCTCGAAGTGTTTGAATGAGGTTTATTGCCTTAAGTTGGAACAGTTTTTCATCTGAAACAGTAACCTTTAAAATAGTTTTATGTTTTGATATTTTTGAAAAAGATAGAAAATTGGAATTTTAAATTCAATTTTATCAAATTTCACTATGCAAGAAAAACTTAATGAAACCAAAGAGAATTTCTAATATGATTGTTTTTATATTTTGTCAAAAATTGCATTCGTCATTGAAAAAATAAGTTCAAAACGTAGAGTGAATTTCAAACATATTTTATAAAAATGAAATTATATAAGCTTTGTGAAGGTGTGTGGATATGAATATATTTAAGTGAAAGCGTTGAGGTTAATTATGTATTGAAATGCTTAATTTTTAGATAATCTTAGCAAATTCGCAAGCAAGCTGATTTAAGACATGTGCGAGAAAAAACGATTCAATTGATATATTTGTTTGTTAAAACAGTGTCAAAGGTTTTAAGTTTAAGAAAAAAATTCAATATAGAAGTGTTTAATGAGGTGTATTGCTTTAAGTTGGAACAGTTTTTCATCTGAAACAGTCCACTTTACAATAGATTTATGTTTTAATATTTTTGAAACTGGTAGAAATTGAAATTTTAAGTTCAATTTTAACAAATTTCACTATGCAAAAAAATTAAATCATGCCCAAGATATTTTTAATGTGATTGCTTTTATATTTTATCGATAGAATATTCGATATTCACATCATTTTTGGAAAAATATGTTCAAAACGTTGAGTGGACTTAAAACATGTAAGAAGACTTAATTGAAGCTAGCTTATTAGAAGAATATATTCTAATAATAGTGATATAATTTTTTAAAACGTTTTGACAAGAATTAAAGTCTAAGAATATATAAATTTTGTCATATTTTTGAAAAGTGAAAGAATGTCTGAGATTCAAAATTTTCCCTAAAGCTGATTAAAAATTCGCTAAGATGATATTTCCAGTAACACATTTGCTGAGGAAGTAGTAAAATCTATGACTTGCGACATTTCGAAACTTGAAAGACAGATAATAATGGGAAAGGATAGCATGATAACTTTCTTATCATTGAACTTAATTAGACACGTTTTTTCATAAGATCCACTCTAAGTGAAAAAAGGAAATGCGGCAATCTGTTGATTAATGGAAACATAAGATGAGTATAGTCGAATAATCTCTAAACTTTCAAGATAAAATAATCAGTGACACAGAGAAACAAACGCACGAACATGAGGCAAGCTTTTTATCGTTATTCGAAGGAAATCATAGTCTTTTGGAAGTATTTATGGATAAGATAAATGTTCAACAGAAAAAGTGAATTTGGATGGTTGTTGCTAAATTAGAACAGTTGAGGCTAAATTTAATTCATCTATTTTAAAGGAATTAAAACGTGAGTTTGTAAGAATAATGCCAACACTTTCAAGTTTAAGAAAAAAATTCATTCTCGAAGTGTTTGAATGAAGTTTATTGCTTTACGTTGGAAAAGTTTTTCATATGAAGCAGTTAGCTTTAAAAGAGTTTGACGTTTTGTTATTCTCGAAACGGTCAAAAACGAAAGTTTAAGTTTCATTTCGTTAACTTATTCAAACCTAAGATATTTTTAATGTGATTGTTTCTATATTTTGTCATTGGAAAAATATGTAGAAAACGTTGAGTGAATTTAAAACATGTTTAAAAAAATGAAATTATAAGCTTTTTGAATGTGTGTGTTGACATGAATATATTTAAGTGAAAGCGCTGTGGTTAATTATGTAATGATTTGTTCAATTTTCTGATAATCTTTGAAAATTCTTAAGTAAGCTGATTTAAGACATGTGCGAGAAAAAAAGATTCGATTGAGACATTTGTTTGTTAAAACAGTGTCAAAGGTTTAAAGTTTACGAAAAAAATTCAATCTCGAAATGTTTGAATGAGGTTTCTTGCTTTCAGTTGGAACGTTTTTTTGGCTGAAACAAGTCAGCTTTAAAATTGTTTTATGTTTTTGAAACTGGTAGAAAATTGAAATTTTAATTTCAATTTTAACAAATTTCATTATGCAAGAAAAAATCAAACCTAAGAGATTTTTAGTGCTCTTGTATTTTTTGGTAGAATATTCTAAATTTTTTTTTATTAATGGAAAAATAAACTCAAAACGAAGAGTAAAGGTGAACTATGCAAGAAAAATAAATCGAAGTTGGTTCATTAGAAGAATATATTCTTGTAAAACTGATATAATTTTAAAAAGATTTTATGAGAATTATCGTGTAAGTAAACTTTTTTATATTTAAGAAGAGAAAAAGAATGTATAATATTTTAGAATTTTCCTATTTTAGGATATTTTCTGTACTCTCATAAACTTTTAAATACATTTTAAATTGTAATGATTTACTTTAAATAACATCAGAGAGATTGGTTAATAAACTAATGAATCGAATTTTTTTTATAGCATCAACCAAATTCCAAGTTGATATAACAAATGCTGGAGAATTTGAAATCTCTGAAAGTGGCATGACTGTTTGCACCGGACGTATATATTCCCAAGAAGAAACTGTGAAAACTGACGCATCAGAGTTCTTGAAAAGTGAAGATCTCAAATCTCTGCAATTAAATCAGAATGACATATATAAGGAATTCAAACTGAGAGGATATGATTATGGTCCAACATTTCAAAGTTTAGCTGAAGCTGATATTGAAGGTATAATTTTTAGTCTTGCCATTAAATAATTTTTAGAGAAATTATAGCGTTAAGTGCCATGTAGTAATTAATGAAAATTTAGGATATGCAACTTATGAAATTTTGAAAAAAATATTAAAATTATAAATTTAAATATAAATTTATTTTCTGTAATAAATTATCATAACTTTATAAACACTTAAATAAATTTCAAAAATCCGTTTAAAATACTAGATTGCAGTTGTAATGAAAATATGAATTTAGGTATTCAACTTTGAATGTATATATAATTTTTCATTCCACATATCCTGGAATAAAAAAATAATAATTTTGAGAGAGTTTCACTAATATTTATTATTTGTATCATGTAACAATATTTATTGTCTGTAGTTTCACAATGCAATATATTTGTAAGTTGCATCTACCAAACTGACACCAAATAAACAACATTTCTTGATTTTATTTTAGGAAATAAATGCCTCCTGAAATGGACTGGTGAGTGGGTGGTTTTCTTAGACGCAATACTTCAGATTACCGTTTTTCACTTACCAAGACGAGATTTGTACCTACCAACCCGAATAGAGAGTATGAAAATAGATCCTATCCTCCATAAGACTCTAATGGATAGTGCACCTAAAGAATATAATAGTAAGTAATTATAATAGTTGGCATATGTCATTAATAATTTCCTTTAAAAAGTGTTTATATATATTTGTTTTATTTTCTTGATATACACTGACGGAAAAAAGTCCCAATACCAAGAAAAAATTATTGTATAGTAATGAAATTTCGGCAATACATTCGTCTAAGTAACATATTGAATTGATTCAAGTTTCAAGATCACAGGTTAATGTAAGCGCGAGAAGAGCCATTTCAAATAAGAAATACTGGTACATTAATAACCGGTGTTGAATCACCAGACTGACGTACAAATTTGCAGTCAGAGTGCGTGGGATGACCATGAGAGTGCTCCTGCTGTCATAGGAAATTGCTCCCCAGACTATAACTCCAGGTGTAGGTCCGGTGTGTCTAGGCCGCAGACAGGTTTGTTGCAGGCGCTCACCTGACTTCCTTCTAACCAACACGCGGCCATCACTGGCAACAAGGCAGAACTGGCTTTATCAGAAAACACAAAAGATATCCAATCCGTCCTCCAATGAGCTCTAGATTGACACCACTCACGTCGCAAACGCAGTGGTTTGGAGTCAGTGGAATGCACGCTACAGGGCGTCTGGCTCGGAGCTGTCTTGAAGTAACCGATTTGTAACAGTTCGTTGTGTCACTGTGGTGCCAACTGCAGCTCGAATTTCTGCCGCAGACGCAGTACGATGCTCTGCAGCCATACGCCGAACACTGCGGTCTTCCCTCTCAGTAGTGCCACGTGGCCGCCCGGATCCCGGTGTTCTTGAGGTATTACCTTCCCTTGACCACTGCTGCCAACAATCATGCACAGTGGATATATTCCTGCCAAGTCTTTCTGCAATATCGCGGAAAGAAAATCCATCTTCTCGTATCCCTACTACACGACTTCGTTAGAACTGAGTGAGCTGTTAATAATGGCTTCTTCGTCTTCTTAAAGGCATTCTTCACTAATATCAACTCACTACGTCAAATATCAACGATAAATAACGCTCACGAATTTTACATTGCGCATTTAAAGCAAACCTGATTTGCATGTTCATAGTGGCGCTACTAGCTCCATACTTCTGCATCTAGCGCGAAATTTGAATAGGCGTCATCTTTCAGATGTATAAACACGCCTATCAAATTTCGTTTATCTAGCACCACTCTTTTTTGGTGTTGGGATTTTTTTCCGTCAGTGTAGATCTGCTTATATTTTGTAGGTGTACCTGCCTTCCATGATAAAAACACTAAACGAATAATTTCTGGTGGAGTGGAGTTGAAAAACTGGAAAATGAGCTTATCTCAAAGAAACCAAGGCAAACAGATACCTTTATTAGAAGAATATTGCTTCATTCCATACAATGAAAATAAGATCCTTTCTAAGTCGGATGAAGAAACACTTTGTAGATATATTCATGTTTGCTCATCAATGGCAAAGAAGATTTTGGAATTATCTGGAAAAAATAGTGAACAAATATCTGACGTTATGAATGGATTTAAAGAAGATGATGCATTAATTGAGAGCTACTTAAAATCATGCACTGATAATCGTGTCCTTCTCAAGTCCCTATGTGACATTATGAATACTTCCATTAGCAAAGACATGACACAAAGTGTTAAGAACTATGTCAATAGATACCTATTAGAAAGGGATAATGACATATTATCTCAAACTATGTTGCAGGAAAATCCTTTGCGAACTGTGATAGATGTTGTTTTAGAGAATGCTGCTTCGAGAAAGTTGAAGATAGCAGAAATTGCGGATACTTCTCTACCTCTTTGCACTAAAATCAGTGAATTTGTCCATACCCTTGGTGGGCTGAATGTAAATTACTTAATTTCTCATTCTAAACTTGATTTCTTAGATAAGAGTAAATTACCCTCAGGGAACTTTGAATTGTCTTCATGGGATCCAAAATCCACTTTGACCTTCAAAGATATTGACATTTGTGTGATGAAGTTCTTGAATCATTCTAGTAAAGATCAGAGAAGAATCCTTGAAAATGTATTGGCAACGCTTAAAGACAACGGATTCGTACTTTTACTACAGAGAACTCGTTTAGTTCCTGCTGAAATGGTTTTATCAGCTGTTGGGGAAATTGTGTTACCCATTCATACTGAATCTGATTTGGAGCAGACTTTCAAAGACTTGAACCTACAAGTGATTTGCAAAAAATCTGATTCTTTAACATCTACCATGTATTTATTGAGGAAATCTGCTGATATATCTTATGAAGATATAGTTATTCCTGTTATAGGGAATGAGTATGAGAAATGGGTGGATGAACTGAGTGAACAAATAGCTATAGCATCAACGTCATCTGACCCAAAAAGAATATGGCTTGTGAGTGAAGCTTCTAATAATTCTGGAATTATCGGGCTTGTAAATTGTTTGCGTCAGGAACCCGGTGGATCAAGTATCAGGTAATTCATAGTCTTCGTTTATGCTTTAAATTGAACTTTCCGTTTTCTGACTGCAAGTTTATTCATATAAACTAAGTAACTACAATCAACTCGGAAGCTTTCTAAATCGATAAAAAATCTCTTAGTTATATTAATGATTCAAAAAATATAAAATCATAATAATATAATTTTGATTTCCTTTCTCTGATTATATAAAAAATTGTATTTCATACTATTTCTTCATTAAAATAATATAAAACCGTTGCTGTTGTTCAGTGTTTCAGAATCTAAATTACTTATTATTATTTGTGCTTGTATTGTAGATGTGTATTTACCAGTAAAGAGATTCTAAAATTACCTGAATTCAATCTCAAAAACCAGTTTTATCAAGATATTGTTCAGAAAAATCTTACCATGAACGTCTTTAAGAGATGTTCTTTGGGGTCTTTTAGGCATTTAGCGATGTCTGAAGGTAAGAAAAAGCGTTTTTTTTAAATCTTTATATAGATAATCTTGCAAATTTCATATAAATAATAATAATATAAATATATAATAAAAAATTTAAATATATATATATTTGTTATTATTTTCTTGCCAAAATAAGAAGCAATGTTGCCTGACATTTTATACAATTGTAATTCAAAATGTCCTTTAATATTTATATTTTAGCTTATAATTTAATCTACATTTTACTTAACAGAATGCTTTTGTGATTGTCTAGAAAGAATATATCATAGATTTCAGTATAAATTTGTTTTTGTAATAAAAAGGAAATTAAGTGTGATAAATGGCTATCCCATCCCAGAATTATTTTCACATTCCAAATCATTAACTCAAATAACTTCTACACTCATAACTTGCAATCCGAGATCCGACCTGAAAACAGAGAAAAGACAGCCTTCACCACCCGACAACGTCTTGGCCAATTAAAATAGTGCCTTTTGGAATTTGTAATGGAATTGAAATATTTTAAAGACTAAAGGAGAAATTATTACGTGGACTTTCGTTAGAAGCCTGCTTAGTGTATTCAGATGATATTAAAATATAGGACGAACAGTTGAAGAACATTTAAACAATATTTGTAAAGTACCCCTGAGACTACTAAAAACTAACCTTATATTAAGCCCAAAGAAAGGCAGTTTATTCCGAAAGGAGGTAACTTATCTTGGATACGCTATTTTAGCAGAAGGGGCTAAAACTGATCCAGAAAAAATTAAGGCAGTAGTTGAGTGGCCTTGTCCAAAGTGCATAATCCCCAAAGTTTCCTTCGTCTGTGTACCTTTTATCATCGTTTTGTGAAGAAATTCTCAACAATAGCAACATAGCTAGCATAAATTAACTGAAGCTAAATCGAATTATAATTTGACAGAACAATACGAGAAATCCTAATACAGGGTTCGACAACTTCCTCGGTTTTGACCTATCAATGGACTAACAAAGATTTCATCTTGGATATGGATGTTAGTAATGAAGGACTAGAAGCCGTGTTTTCCCAGAAAATGGGAGACTAAGAAAGTGTCATCTCTTACTTCAGCAAGAGCCTGTATAATAGGGTGGGGCGTTTTAACTTTTTTCTACTTTTTCAAGGGGCACAGCGATAAAAAGGTGCCAAATGCACTCAAACTAAGACACGTGAAATATTATTGAATTCTGACAAGTCTAACTGCCTCCGGATTGATATCAAAGTTTCGAAATTTTTTTTACACCAGAAAATGCTAGTTACAGTTCCAACCAATAAACTCTACTTTCTTCATACATGGAAGGCAATGCATCATGAGTGCAGGAGTGAGCAGAAGGTTTGTCGGGGGGAGGGGTCGAGAACATTTTGCACATGCGCGACCGACACCCACGTATCCGGTATACGTGGGTGTCCTCTTCCTTCAATCAGACGGCGTTGTGTTACTCTCGTTAGCGCCATTTTTATCATGGATCGTACTCGTTCCGAGTGGAAATCCCCCACGACGCAAATGACCACTTGTTAATCAGATGGGGGAGGGAAATGTTTTCCTTCTTTCATCTCTGACCTCGGCCGGTCTGGGTTTTAAAGAAACTAAATTTCAGAGCACTGTAGGTTTCAGAGGATTCATTTACTTTTGTGATTCCCTTTTTTTCGCAGTATTTGCGACGTTCTGTGCTTTGTCTGCTTTTGTGTGTGTCGTGTCATTTTGACTTTTTGCATTTCTTATGTATTATTTCCCATGTGTTTGTGATGCTTTTTTTGTGTATAGGATCATTTTGAATTTTTGTATTTCTTATATATTTCCCCACCGGTCTTCTAAAGGTCTTACACCCTTTCGGGAAGGCTGGCCCGGTGTGGGTTTTAAATAAACAAATTTTTATCTCTTGTCGAATGTATCTCTAGTATCTCGTAGTATCATATGTCGGACCAAATTTTAAATTATGTTTAGAGCAATTAATACAAGATAGCCCTTTACTTACACAATCTCTCTCTTTGTGACCCTTGTTTCCGCACTACAGGCAGACATACCTCTTTCTTTGTATTCCTGGTTTTTGTAATTTTGAGCAATGTGCCCGAATCTTGCACATTTTAAACACTGCATAATACCCACATTTTCTTTAAAGCTGAGTCTATTCCAATTCAAATTAATCCTTGGTTTCTTTATGATGTTTTTAAAGAAAGTCGGGTCCATTGAAATAACCCAATTTTCTCCAAGCTTTGCTTTGAAAATAGCCCGTATATTCATAGTAGCATTCTCTACTTCTTCATTTAGAAATTTTAGACTCTTCAGTAGATCTTCTTTAGTAAGTTTCTCTTCCACTTTGAAAATGAAAATGCTTGGGTCTAATAGTTTAAGTTTTCTGATGTCAAATTTTTCTCTATCTCATCAATTTTCTTAAAATCCTCTATCAATTTATCAAGGTCTTCAGAAATATTGGAACTGATTATCATCCCATTTTTACTCACGGATCTTAAACTATTAACCTTCACATTTATCTGAGATGGCGTCACTTTGCTTTGAATTGTTTTCTTTGTCACCTCTGACGTCTGTTCAACTATATCAGAACGTTATGAGTTTTCCTGACCCTTGATCTAGATCGATCTCTTTTTATAGGAAGAGTCTTAACTGGCGACTTCATCATTTCTGCGTAAGAAGGAAGTCTTTCTGTAGGACCTGTGTGTGTGTGTGCGTGCGTGCGTGCGTGCGATTCATGATTATCTTAACTAAGACCGCATCTTGTCTTGCTTCTCCTGTGATCCTTTTGAAGCAGCAATACCTCCTTGTAGCTCTTGTTCTATCTCAATGGCTCAATACAATAATCCCATGATTTCAAGTAGTTTGTCCTCTGCATAATTTACTTTATTTTTCCCGGGGTGGTTTGTATTAGTCTTTTCTCTAGCCATACTATGAAGGTGAAATTATAAATAATTCAAATAGTCAGAATCAGACTTCATTTATATTCAAAATTCCGAACATTTGGGCAAAGGGTGCATCCTCTCCAATGGTAGGATCACGACCCAAGTCCATATAAAATAATCGACTTTTAATGTTCATAAAGATTTTGTCAAATTGACTTAATTTGATGTAAGAAAAGATTTTGAACGCAAGGAATTTTTGACTAATGATATCCTGGAAGATAATGAACAATTAGCAAATCCGAGCCTGGTCCGGAGCTTTGAACTCAAAGAAACAATAAGAACGATTTCCAGAAACAGTTCAGTTTCTGGACATGCTTAGTACACTAAAATTCAGCAACATGGCGACCATCCAGGTGGGCGTTTCACGATAACAAAAGTTTGCAAAGACACAGAACAATGAGAAAAGTCAATTCTGAAGGAAATTCTTTTACCTTTCAGATGATTCCATATTCCGGTTGAACAAATAAATGGTTTCCTGATACTGCACGAAATTAACGCCAATCAGAAGAGTAAACAGAAACGCAACCTCAGTGCTTGAATGTTGAACCGCGAACCATGAGATGACGAGAAAATTGTTTTTTGAGAAATTGAGAAAGACGATCAAAATTGTATTTTTTGCCTTTTGGGGATTTAAATGATTGTTAATAATTTTTGTTTACAGTTGATACTGACAATTTTAATGATTTTGCAACAAATCTTTGACTTGGAGTATTTTCTTTTAACATTAAAGATCTCACCTTTGCAATCTTCGAAGAACTGCGTTTTTTCCCTTGGATACGTATTTGGAATAATTTTCCCACTTGAAACCAAACTTTGATGATTTTTTCCTTTCTTATTAACAATAAAACTTATTGCGGCTCTAGATATATAAAAACCGTGGTTTTCACAGTGTGTTTAAATAACTGAATAAGATTAACTCTCTTTGGGAAGAGCAAAAACGTAGCCTTCCATTAATCGCTTCTTTAAAACCGCCATTTTGCATGTAAACAAAACCTTTATGTTGCAAATGTTAATTTACAGCTTTAAAAATATAATTGTTGTGAAAATAAATTTATCCAATCAACCGAATTTTCCCTACAGCGAAACGAAATCGTTCTAAAAATGTGCGAACACCCTATGTAGAGGCACGATTGGAAAACGCACATGCGTTTGAAAGAGAGCGAATTAAACTGTCCAGTGAACGAATGAAAACTCGTTACGACTCCAAAGCAATAGGACACCATTTCGAGGAGGGTATATATCCCGAGGCGACGGAGAGGTCTTATCTTTGTACCCACACTGGACCGGCCTTCTTAAAAAGGGTGTAAGGCCGGTAGGAGAGGTCTGAGCGCAGCTGCAACAGCTATTGTCAAGAAACTGAACGATGTTGTCTATAGAGTTCAAAGGTCGCCAACGCCAAGCCAAACGTTATTCATATTAATGGGCTGTCTCCATACGGGATATTGATCATAGTCCTATATAATGAGACCGCAGGGACGTGGAGTCTTTGATGAGGGGAGCAGTGTTACGAAGCTGTAAAGGTGTTTTCCTGCCACGTTAACCTTATGGCACGATACAGAGTTTTACAGAGATTCGTATCGGAAACCTAGCCATTGCCCCTGACCTTTGCGGCAAATTTAACGAACATTTGGTAACTTTGGCGATAATCTGAAGGTTCTCGAATATTCGAGAATTATGGTTCTATCCCTACTAGGATCGGAGTTTTGGAGAATCTTCGAGATTATTCGATGTGACGTCACTGTTTTCAACAATGTATGAATATAAGTCTTTTTTATTGTATTACACATATTACTATTTTTTAGGATTGTATTTTTATTATGTATTTGTTACTTTATTGTATTAATTATATTTTATCATTTATTTTCATTTGTTATCTTATTGTATTTATGTGTTTTATTGTATTTTTTATTTTTATACTGATTATATTTGTTGAATGTTTATACAATATATCACTTCTTCTTTGTACTCTTCCCTGCAGATCGTTAAAACTATCCCTATGGGTGAGCGGGTCGGCGTGGGTAAAAAATAAATATGTGACGTCACCTATATCGGAAAGAATATAAATACCGATCTACTCAAACGAGTAATCAGTCTCTTTGGAGTTTTAAGCGAAGTGCAAGCTGGTGAGCTAATATACGCTGAGCGCTATTGAAAGCGCTGTTACTGATTTTTATTAGTGGTCTGCTTGTGTTTTTTGTTTTTACAAGTGCTGTTTAGTCTTGTTTCCTGTGTTTGGTGTTTTGCTGGAGTTATTCGTGTACTAAAATGTCATTTTCTTATTATCCTGCTTCTTGTACTAACTTCAAGTACACCCACCTTACTATTTTCGTTATAACAATAATTTTAACTGCTTAATGTTCGTTTAACAATAAAGTTCAACTTCATAACCAAAGTTCAGTTCATAACCAAAATATTTTCTATCATTACAAATACCTGCAAGAAATGCAGGTATTTGTAATGATAGAAAATATTTTGGTTATGAATTTAGTGTCAGGTTAAATGAGTGGCGCAGAGGCGCAGTTGAAGAAATAAGACCAGGGATTATCAAACACACATTAATCAACACAGACACAGGACAAAAACATCGAACACAGTAATTTAAGTATATTACAGTTTTGCACGGAACTTCGTGATCTGGTGAGAAGTTAGACTCGCAGCCGCCCGCCACACGTACTTGGAGTCACGTGAGCATTGGATGCATCCAGGTATCAGCATTTTGAACAGATGGAATTTATGTAGATTGGAAAATGATCTATGCTGCCTAGCCAAATACGTTTTGATTATGTTGTTATTAAAGGGATGAGAGAAGGAAAAAAGGTGCAAATTTTAAGTTCTCGAAAAATTCACCGACTCCAAAAAGAAAATATAAACTTAGCATATTCCATAAAAAAACATAAATAACATATTCCAAACTTCCGTTTATCCTTCTATCTTATAATTAAACATTTTAGTTCTGAGCATGCTTATTTTTGTAATTAATTATAACATCTGAATAAGAATTAGTTACTTTTTTCATCACTTTGAAAAATATGTATGCCTTTACTATTTTTAATTTTGAATTATGGATTGTTTCAGATCATGGAAAAGTTGAAACAAAGCATGCTTACCTAAACGTTTTGACTCGAGGAGACTTATCCAGCCTGGTGTGGGTGGATTCACCACTCAAATATTTCAAACAAACAGCTGATAGTTTCCTTTGTCAGGTATATTATGCTCCATTGAACTTTAGAGATGTTATGCTGGCAAGTGGAAAACTGCCACCTGATGCTCTGGCAGGTAAACTCAATTTATTAACAGATCTTAAATTGTTAAGCAACAATGTTATTTGGAGAAATATTAAAATATTAGCTTCTCTTAAACAATTATATTTAACAAAGGAATATTGCTAATCAAAAGAAATGAAGCTGAAATGAATATATAGCAAGTACAAATAAATTGATTAATTTAGAAGTATGCAGAATGTTCCCATCAAAAGAATAACAAAAATGAACGAAAAAATGAAGTTTTTTGTAGTTAGTCATGTAAGTCCACCGTGTTATGCTTTTTAAATGACAATACTAAAATTCATTCATGTTAGTTTCATTGAAATAAATATGTCAACCAATATTTTTTTCTTAATTCCTTTATGTAATTTGGCTATCCAAGACTGCATTTTTGACTTTGAATTTTCTGGTCGCCTGGAAAATGGTCAGCGAGTTATGGGGTTAGTTCCAGCCAAAGGTTTAACCACAACTGTTGTTGCCGATCCTAGTTTGGTGTGGGAGGTTCCTGATGACTGGTCATTGGAAGAAGCTTCCACTGTGCCCGTAGCATATTCAACTGCCTATTATGCGCTGATCGTGAGAGGAAATTTAAGAAAGGGAGAAAGAGTTCTCATTCATTCTGGAAGTGGTGGTGTTGGACAAGCAGCCATAGCTGTTGCTCTTAGTTTAGGATGTGAAATTTTTACAACTGTTGGTGAGTGTTTTGATAATATTGTTTTGGTTTGAAATTAACACTATCTGAATTTAAATTGGAGAAAAGCTCTCAACTTAATACTTAGCAAACATCCAACGACAAATGCTTTGTGTGTTCGAGATGGTATTGTCAATTCTTATTCACTGTTCGTGCTATTTCCAAAACCACTATTCAGTAATATCTCTTCATCCTACGAAATTCATCAAGAAGCTTAATTAAATTACTAGTTTTCAGATAACTTTTTCTAAGCATTTGATGCTCTTTCTTTCTCTTTCCCTTCCACTTTTTACTGTCTCAATCGATGTCATAGTACACTGACAGTTCAGATGACCATACAATAGTTTTTTACAATGCGGGCCACTGAAACTGGAACTAGTTCAAAGTTTCTAATTTCTTATAAAAATGTAGGTGATTTGAAGGGGGTGATAGACTCAGTGAGACAGGGAGAGACTATTCAATAATTAGTATTCAAAATAGAGAGACACTTTTTGTTAAAAAAATAATTAAATAAATAAAATAATAAAATTTTGACTTTCATACACATTCTTATGGTTTTTATTGAACTTATGAATTCTACATTTTAATAGAATAATCTCTAAAAAGCAGAATAATGATGAACATTTTCATAAACGTTACTGCATATGGTTTGAGAAAATGATGGTCCTACAGTTCCAAAGGGTTCATAGTCAGTTAAGCTTTTATCTTTCCTGTAGGAGGTGCATTTGTGGCTATTTTTATTAATTTCATATATATTAAATCTGATTTATTGTTTTTAGGTTCATCTGAAGAAAGAGAATTTTTGAAGAAACGTTTCAATGAGCTACAAAATAGGAATTTCTGTAATTCTAGGGATACTTCATTTGAACAATACATTTTGAATGCAACTAATGGAGAAGGTAATATTTATGTTTTAAAATATATTTTTATTAATAAGGCTTTAAGATATCTAAAATGTATTTAAAGTGATGTATCCTTTAAATTATTCTTTACTTCTAGGTGTTAATGTTATACTGAATTCTCTTGCTGAGGAGAAATTAAAGGCTACTTTGAATTGTTTAGCGCGGCATGGTCGTTTCCTTGAGATTGGGAAACATGATTTGTCCAATAACATCCCATTAGGTAATTTTTATCTTTTACTCTTTTAAGTGCTTCTTTAATTGTTTCAAGCATTTTTAAAGGAATTTATAAAATATCTAGTGCAGTGAAATTAAAAAGTAAATTCCTTGATAGGCAAATCACTGTAACATCTATTTGCATTTTTATTTATGATTTTGTGAGAAATGAACATTAAAAATAGAATGTATAAATTTTATCATTTTTCTTTTAAATTAGGAATGGCTATCTTTTTGAAGAACATAACATTCCATGGCATACTCATAGATGCTTTATTTGAAAATAACAGCTACAGTTCACGAATCAAGATAGAAATTGTGCAACTAGTCAAAGATGGTATTGCGAATGGTACTGTCAAACCTCTAAATTCTATTCTTTTTAACCGTGATCAAGCAGAGCAAGCTTTCAGACTCATGGACAGTG
This sequence comes from Araneus ventricosus, assembly GCA_013235015.1. NCBI lineage: Eukaryota > Metazoa > Arthropoda > Arachnida > Araneae > Araneidae > Araneus > Araneus ventricosus. The sequence goes on along the minus strand of BGPR01004667.1, from coordinate 55,472 downwards.
GTAAACATATAGCTAAAGTGGTTCTTAAGGTAAGTAGCACTTTTGTTTCAAATCTATTAAACTTTTAACCTTCTGAGGACAGGTGGTTTTTTAGGACACTCAGATAAAGTGGGCACACTTTATGCGTCATCCCGTTTTTTCCAACTCTAATATTAAATTATACACAACTTTATATTTTTACTTTCTCGTATACGAAGTATACAAAGATAAAGTATTGTAATCGTCAAAAAATTCGAACTCGAGATTTTGACGAATCTCCACGTTTTAGACCTCTCTGAGTCCGAAAAACACAATTTTGGAATTATGTCTGTGTGTCTGTCTGTGTGTGTGTGTGTGTGTGTCTGTCTGTGAACACAATAACTCGAAAATTATTAGAGCTACGGGGATGAAATTTGGTATGTGGTCTTTAAACATAATTTGTAGGTTTTTATCAACTTTTGGACAAAATCCGTCAACGGGAAGTCTGTCTGTCTGTATGTTCGAGGTCATGCGAACGCTATAACTCAAAAACTTGAAAAGCCAGATGGATAAAATTTGGTACACAGTTTTATCGTCATGAATGTAGGTCCATATAAAATTTTGGGCCAAATCCGACAACGGGCTGACTGTCTCTCGGTCTGTATAATAGCATACTTGTTCTACTCCATGCGCATGCGTAAATGCCTGTGCAAAGAAGGGATACTCCGAAACTTGGCAGTTTGCCAAAAACCAATTCTGGCGGCGAGATTTTGTAAGGACGCAAACATTTAGGGCGCCTCGTTTTACTTGTGTATTGAAAGCAATCTCTGCGCATGCGCAAGCTATTCTGTTTTCTTCTCCGCACGCGGAACTCGCATTGCTAGAGTTTGATAAAAAAATAAATATTGCGAAGTTTTAATACATACGTATCTTTTTGAATATGATTCTTCACCTCAATATTTTACTATCACTATAATCAACAATGAAAAACCTTCTGATAGTCATTGCATTCTGGGTTACAGTTGGTTCGAACTTTTTATCAACGCAGGGGGAAGGGAAATGACAAATATTTGAAAAGTTTACGAGAAAGTTTAGGGGAGGCCACTCCCGCTGGTTTATGTTATAATAAGATTATATGTTGAATGGATGTATGATACAAACATTTGTGTTCAAATTTGAGTCTCTATATTCTTCGTGAACTGGACGAGAAGTCTCTCCACATGAGTCTCAGAATCAGTTTCTTGGTCGATGTACTCAGCCACTTTTCCATCGAGATATAAAGAATCATATTCGTCCTGAGTTGGTATAATCTTGCTTACTTCTTCCAAAACAGCCGAAGATTACTCGGTATGGATAATTTCCCGCCGTTTCGTGATAGCCAGATTGAGTTATGGAGAGCGTTTCATGCACTTTTAAGCACGATCAGGCCAAACTGACTGATTCATTGCCAGTGGAATCCATCGGAGCAAGTAGAAGGAATGTTAATACAATGTTAGAGGGGTGACAAACTCTCCTCCCTCGATAGTTTTTATTCAACTTGTAGTGCATACCCACTGGCGCACTCTAAACGCCGTAACTATCTGAAAAGGGTTAAAAAAGATAATAGATTTATGACATTGTGCATCATTCATAATCATATACAAAATATTCTGTAGTCCTTGCCACTGCCCATTTCAAAGACTACAAAAATACTGATTTCATTGATATTGGTGTAAGACACTATTTACCCATTACTATAAATGTTAAAACTCTAAAGTCAGGCTTCTGTTACAGTAATAGCCATAAAACCCAAACTCACTCACTCACTCACTGTTACAGTAATATCTTCTATTATATAAGATCTAACAGTAAGTATTTCAGGTGATTTTCATTGTGAGATTTTTTAGGTATAGAGTTACCTTTTATATTATTCATGATTCGGTTACTATTTTTTATCTCTAGTTCTCAAATTTTCTGAATAAATCTAAAAAATACAATAGAGACATAGAAAATGTGTGCAAAATACATACACCAGCTTGAAATGCAAGTATATTTAATTTACTAGTCCTATTATTGACTTTAACCTGAGCCTGAGATGAAATTTATGCAAAATTTGCTAAGTATTATTTTACATGACTATTTCTTTGGAAATAATTTTTCAAAACTATTTCACTAGGTATCATTTTCATCACTTTACATAAAATTAAAATTTTCATAATAGGTTAAGGATCAGAAATAATACAAGGTGATATTTTTAAACTGACACTACTCGTAGCCATCTATAGCTCGATGTAACAGCTGAAATGTCACGAAAATTGCTGGGGGCCGAATGACAACATGGGAAAAAAGAATTCATGCAAAAATATGTTACGACAGTCGCCAATAGAGGCGAAAGTGCACAGTTGTAGTCTACATAACTTAAAATTAGACAAATGAATAACAAAGAAGAAATTTCAGTTCAACACCTCTTTAATGCAGCAAAAGAATTGCCACAAAGAGTTTCAGAATGATATTTCAGAGCAATAAAGCACTTTATTATATAAAATAACTTCTTTGGCGAGGTTATAGACCTCTTTCGATGTAGCACTTTATTATATAAAATAACTTCTTTGGCGAGGTTATAGACCTCTTTCGATGTAAACACCCTTCTCGTGGACCACACATTGCATCCTGTATGCACTATTCTCGAAGGCCGAGCGTAACATGTCACAAAGAATGCTCAGCACAGCCCTTGATATATTATCTTTTAACGTTTTCAATGTCGGGACTCCACAAAGATAGACATTGGACTTCAAATAACCCGACAGGGAAAAGTAACATGTGCTTAGATCCTAGGAGAATGGACATTGAGAATATTGTGTACAGAATGCGATATGTGGTCCACGAGAAGGGTGATCCCATTGAAAGGGGCTTATGCCCTCGCCGAGGAAGTGCTTTCATTTAATAAAGTGATGCGGTAGCAATATTACTTTGCAGTATTCTATCAAAATTATATCACAGTATTCCAGCACAATTATATCGCAGTATTCTAGAACAAGTACATCGCAGTATTCTAGCACATTCGGAACGTCCGCTAGTGCTAGACTACGCGAAAGTGCGATCTACGAGTGATAGAGTTCATTTGAAATGTAATACTTTAAAGTAAAACATGGTAGCGAATGGAAAGAACTTACCCGAATTAGCGTCGGTCAGCCACTGTTCTGATTCGAGAACGCATGATAGAAAACAAAGCTAGAAGAAAAAGTTTTCCCCACTTACATATGCTCTTCAAGAAGAGCAATAAAGCATAGTATCAGAGAAGAAAACTGCCCCGCATTCCACCGAGGCCCAGGAAGCTGCGAAAATCTCAGCGTTTCTTTTAGAACGAGGTGTGCCAAATTTTCAACGGAAGGCTATTACAGTCGACGCTCGTTATAACGACCACACAATATAAAGACCATTCCATTATAACGACCAGTGATAAAATCCCCAGCTGTGTTTCCCTATGCACTATGTTACTTTACTCCAGGTATAACGATCGCCCAGTGTCGTCTAATCCCAATACAACGTCCGAATTCAGCAGACACTCTTCCCAGTATTTTTCCAAAACATGTTAGAACATGTTTCTAAACATAAATTACCTTGATTATTGTATTGCCAAGCTTCGTAGATGTTGTTTAGTTAGATATAGTAGTGTTACAGTTCAACTTTGACGGGGGGGGGGGAATTATCACTTACCACAGCGCGGAAATTAGAATAGCCTAGAATAAAAAAATGTTTCAAGTGCTATTGAGACTTTAGAATGTTTTTTTGAAAGGCAAGAAAATCACAGAACATTATTTATCAGCTTCAACTGAAATAGAAAATTATGTTTTGCAAAAATCATATATGCAGAAAAGACAAACAACCATTTCTGATTTTTTTCCTGTAGAAAATAAATGTTTTGTAAGTATATAAACACCTTTTATTTTCTACTTTAAAATCTGTTTTAGAAATATATTTTTAATTGATAAAATTTTATTTTTAATACCAATGATAAAAAATAATTTGAGTATTTAGTTGGAATCTCTTTAAAAATCGTCTATTTTTACGAAACTGCTGAGCGTGCATGTGTACATTTTTTAATTATATCCACTATAGCGACCACTCGTTATAAAGACCTTTTGCTGTGGGACGCAGAGGGTCGTTATAACGAGCGTCGACTGTACTAACAACAGCGCCTGAATCCACAAAATCGCGGATAAGACTACCGCTGACAGCAGTAAAATCATGGTAAGGCTACCGCGGAAAACAGCGTACAACAGTAAAATACGAGCCATAGTCCTCGCGGAACAGAACGACCAGAAGAGACCCAAAAGAGATAAGTCTCAAAAATCTATTAGAAAGAAGAGCATCAAATATAAAAACAAATTGCAACGCAGTTTACTTGAGGAACGTCATATGAGAATATAGAAGCATCACGATCAAAGGTTGAAGAATATCGCGCGAGCACAATTGATATTCTGTAGGAAGAAAAACCACCAAATAACTCTACGAACACTAATTTTTCCGTCTTTTCATTTTGTATTCTTTTTATATTTTAATATTCGAAAAGTTAATAGCTCAGTTCATCTTTGTAGAATCAGCGTTAGTTAGTCTAAAATAAGATAAAGCTCAATTCTAATTTGCAGATTAACTGTACCTCTACATTTACAACCACCATCAGTCAAAAGATTATCTTTATATTATGCACCAAAAGAACAGTTACAATTAATAAAATTTAACAAAAGATATTAAAAATTAATTAAACTTCTGTATTAGACAAAATGGAGCATATGCAGCAACTTCCAATAAAATACAAATACAGATAATATAATACAAAAAAAGAAAAAATACAGAAGAAACAGAAGAAGTAAACAATAGCGATAACAATACACCTTTTTGCGCCCAACGCAGCAGCATCCAGTGATTGCATCAACAATACTGTCCTACAATTAACTAACAATTCACTATAGAATTTTAAAAAAAACGTGCTCTGATAATTAAAATAATTAAAGCACATAAAAGAAAACAATTAGAATATAAAAGAAAAAACAATTAAAATGGAAGAAATGGAAGAAAACTCGATTGGCGCTTCCATTTTAATTGTTTTTTCTTTTATATTCTAATTGTTTTCTTTTATGTGCTTTAATTATTTTAATTATTACAGCCCATTTTTTGTTTTTTAATTCTATAGTGAATTGTTGGTTAATTGTAAGACAGTATTGTTGATGCAATCACTGGATGCTGCTGCGTTGGACGTGCAAAAAGGTGTATTGTTATCGCTATTGTTTACTTCTGTTTCTTCTGTATTTTTTTTTTGTATTCTATTATATGCACCAAAAGAAGTTATAGCTTACGACGAAAAGAAGTTATGGTATAGTCCTATTTTGCAGATCTTCTGTTTCTCCTCATTTACAGTCATCCGAAAGATTATCTTTATATTAAGCGACAAAAAATTATAGTTTAGAACAAAAAGAAATCATTAGATTAATTGAAACACTACTTTTGAGATTTCCTTCAGAATGTTTATGACTGCGATTAACCCCGCGTAAGAATGCATCGACTTTTCCGAACAAATTTTGCTCTCCGCAGTCAGCTTTTAAGTCGTTAGTTTGTTTTGCGTCGTCTGTAATTTGTAAATTGCATCTTACGATATCTAAGAAGGAAGCCGCTGCACTATAGTGGGATGTTTTTAAAAATAACTTCCTTCAACTGAATTAATGTCTACAGTTCTAAAAAGATAAATGACACAAACACAACGTTTAATATTTCACATAATTTTTATTATGATTCTAAACTGTTTGATACATTTCATTGGTCTGTTCATAGTAAACTATTAGTTCATAGTAAAATACAAGTTTTTCACGATTTCTTTAAAACATTCATGCATAGTGCAGAAAGAACATTAGCTTGTCGTTAAAAAATACAAGTTTCTCACAATTCCGTTAAAATGTCCATGTACAATGCAGAACGAACAGTAGTTCGTCGTCTGTCAATAAATGAAAAATCAAATTTTGCTTCAAAATTACCTAATTAATTAATTATTTTTACGCTTGACTATTTTCTTATTTTTGTGTTTATCTAGTGCTTGTATAGCTTTGACTTTTTGACCCTTGCTTTTTTAATGGTATTTTTTATTTAATGTTCTAAATTTAAAAAAAAATTGTGTGATTTTTTTATGGTTCTCATGTGACAGTATGCAATATGGATTTTGGAACCTCAGTGTGTCTTTAGTGCTTTTGTAATTGCGTGTTTTCGTTTTAAAACATTTATGTGCTTACATTTTTATAATTAATGTGGTTTTGAGATTTGAACTATTGTATTCTCTGCAGTTACTTTTTTTTCCCTTTGTGTTTTAATTCACTTTGTGGCTTGTGTTCTTTGTATGTTTTTGATCATGCCCTTTGTAAATGGAGTCATCTCTGTAATGCGCTTTCTTTGAATAAATAAATAAAATTGGAACAGTCCACTGCATCATTTCAAGAAACGTCTTTAAAAGTTAAAAAAATTTCCAAAATACCGTCAAATATAATCTTGGTTGAAGAACAGACGAATTTGTCTTTGTAATCCCTTCTTGCCAACTGACACAACCCGATTGTTTATCATCTGTGGTTCTTCTTTCGTGAATTCGTTGTATAATTTCAGAATTCGTTAAAATTCGGAAATAGCTAATTTTTCTAGGTTCTTCAGATTGCGGGAGCAGCAGAACATTTCGTATACAATCAGCAACGTTTTTAAAAAGACTGTCGTATATATAAAAATGCTCTCTATCGCTGCATGCATGACAGACGATAAAATCGAACTTATCCAACTCACAGCAATAGTTGTGCTGCTTTATATCATCAGCAACATCGTGGAGCAACTATCAGAGAGGTACTTATCAGAGAGAAACTTGTTTGTTACAGATCATGGTTATATTAAATTTTAGAGCATAACTCAAATTTCTTTAACGGAACGGTTGGCAGTATTGGATAGCAGAGTGTTGCGAGATATCTGCTAATTTAAACTGCGTATGCAAAAAACCTGTTACTATGCGTTTATTTTCCTATGAATACCTAATCCGCGATTCACTTACCAGAGAAAATGAAGGGAAAAAGTCCATACGATGTAGATTTGGAGTGTTAATTCAGCGGTCATGATTAGAAGTCAGGATTCTTTACATAATTCTTTTTAATCATGTTGCAACATGAAGCCAAGAGGTTAGCACTTTTGTGAATCATGCCATAAATGAAAACATTAGTGTAATTTCAATTTTTGTTGCATGAAGCGTTTGACAAATATTTCGTTTCCTCCCTTATTTTTAAGACTGAGAGGATGCAAAGTAAATTTCTAGCGTACTTATATAGAAAATACAGACAAAAATGACCGCAGGTAAAAGTATTAGAATCTTGGAAGCATTCTCTGTTGAAAAGTATGGTATTAGCGTTCCGCTTCAAGAAATCAATAATATGTTTTCTAGTAGGTGGAGAGCCATAACTATCAAAATAATAAAATTTTCCCTTTCGAAAATATGCGCAAATCCAATGACTTCCCGGTAAGTTTCGGTCGTCCAATTTTTTATAAATGAAACAAAATCACCTCCTAAGTGAGGTAGAGTGTCCGAAGCGTACACGCCCGCGAATTTATGTTCTGTCGCGGCATCGCTACAAGCCAATCTGCAAATTATTATGGTATCCATGTTGCATTTTTATTTTTTAAAATCGGTAAACACGCTGCGGGATCGATCAATTTCTATAGTGTTTCGAAATTCTCAATAGACTACCAAACTCATTGTCTCTGTGAGCTCTGCATTGAATTTGACTTCAATCGAGATATATACGTTTTCATTAATGCTGGCATGAGACTCGTTAGATCTATTGCATGTAACGCATAACCACTTTTATATTCTTTATAGCTTATGTTGATGTTTTGAAAATTGTGATAACGATTTAAGTCGGTGAAAAGGCTCAAGTAGCTGCGAGCATAAGAGTCGGATTCAAAATCTGGAGTATATATATATATATATATATATATATATATATATATATTTGCGGGGTACATTCTATTTCCATCTGAAACACTTGTAGTGTTGTCAGGGTACCAAAATATATGTGGTGTGGTGGTGGTTTAAAAAGAGATTTTGATTTAAACCAAAGATTTATCAGAACACCACTTGAATTAAACCTTTTAAAGTTAACGGCCAAAAGAATCAAGTTTGCGTTGTGTATTGAAATATGCAATAACCTCCAGGCTTAACACTTAAATCAATGAATAAATTCAGACCTAGCAAAATTCCCTTGAAGTCAGTATGCATTTGAGATACAGTAAATGACAGACACATAAATAGAAATAATATAACAAATTTATTTAAAATCTTGAATTGTGTTGAAAAGTATATCCTGGCTAATATATGACACAACAAAATGGAAAACATTGTCAACACATCTTTATATGGAGAGGCCCCTTCCACTTGTAAGCATTTGCTTATTAAATAAAAACATAACACTTCAATAATAGGACATATGTTGTGATAATATTCTAGTACACATTGCTTTTAGTTATTCTTTAAATTTACCATTTTTTTATTTGTTAGCCAATCTTTGCACATTTAGTAAAATTTAAATCATGTATTATTACTCAGCTAAAAAATCAATTCTTTTAGATTTTTACACAATTACATTAAAGTTCTTGACTATCCATACACTACATTTACTTGAGAATTTACTCTGGCAAAGATAAATAAGTTTTCAAAAACAAACTCTTTAACAACAAAACAATTTATGGGATTCACCTCTGGTTTAAACTTTTAAATTTCAAAAAAAAATTTAAAACAACTTAGCTGACAGGTGTGGCTGGTAGTTGCTGGCATGGCGACACTCCATGGGAAATTAAACTGGCTTTCGATGGACATCAATTAGGGTTTTACTGGAACAGCCGTATTGTCTCTGGTGGCCTGGACATCTTCAAACAGGGGGGGAGGGGTGATTTTCGCTCCAAACAGGTGTCAGCAGCATGACCCGTCCTCAGGTGACTCAGGTTAAAAACGATGGCGTGATGTACTTGGCACTGCTGGGATGAGTGACTGGAAAAGCTGGTCAGGGCTCAGGAGTTGTGTATGAATCTTGGGCATCAGAACCTCTGCTGGTGGGTGACTGGCAATCAATGGGCACGCTACGCTCGAGTAGCAGATGAGAACCTGCAGTTGGAGATTTTATGGAACAGCGGGAAGGCTAGCTTTCGCACACTCGGAAGGAAAATGATTTGAAGATCTTACTTAGGCCTAACACGCCTGCTAAACATGATTAACGACGCAACGGCCAGCACCGCGTGTGCCACCGCTAAAATTTGTTTAAGCAAAGTTCTTTGGCAGCCATGTCTCACAGCAATTTGTGGTGAACTTCCATATCACTTCTTTCTACAAAAATGACATATCTTCTTCTCTTTTTCTTTCCAGCCAAAAGTCTGTGTCTCCAAAGTCTCTGACCAAAATCCCTGTGTTTCCACCATGCACCAGCCATTTTGAATCACCCGGGGAGGATCGCCAAGCAACGCCAAACCGCCAAATTTTTTTAAACGGGCAAAGGCACAGTTAGACTTAAAATTTTTCTAGCCAAAGAAAGCCAACCTCGCCAAGTCGAATCTGAGTGGGTAGAGCAAGCAGAGCTGCTCTGATCTTACCCAATCAGAACGAGGCATCCTTGTCGCTGACCAAGGAGCGGGTTTCAAATTTAATTGGGAAAAAAGGGGATTTAAGAGATTTAGTGTTTCCAACCTGTCACAGCGGACAGGAAGAGAGGCGTGTCAGCTCCATCTGGTCAACATCTTGCTTGACCCGTTTTCCGCTGGACAAAAGAAGCGACATCCTCTCTGAAATGACAACAGGCAAAGAAATCTATGGATCGTTTCTCCGACAAAGCGCGTAGGATTGTATTCCCACCGAGTTTGTCGGTTCGAAAATTTGCTTACACGTGCATTGATGGGGGAGGGGGGAAAAAGGATGCAGCTGTTATCTGTTTCTGCTGTTACTTGCAGGTGTTTTGTAAAACAACAAGAAACTAAAGAATGGAGGCTTTTAAATTTAACTGAGAAAATTACACAGACAATTATACGTACTTTTGAATTAATAAAGAATGTGCATTAAGCATTTAAATCAAACAGAGTGAATTAATCAATTATTACCTTTAAAATGAAACCAAACATGAATCAACCCTCCGAGCGGAGCAAACGTCTTTTTCCGTTTCTCATGTTGAGTTCAAGAGCGGATCGCTCGTATTTAAATTTATATTTTCTTAAACAATCATGGATAAAGTATTCTTAAGATTTCAGAGATATAATTAAATACAAAAAAAGATCGATTCATTTACTTTAAAAGCTAACTTTTCTAACCTGACAGCTAAAAGGTCAAAATAATTGGGCGCTCAGAGGGTTAAATATATTGAATTCACAATAGAAATATATATATATAAAACATTGTTATTTCAACATGACACACTCAGGTAACTTAAAGCGCGATGCGAAAAGTTGAAAGGCTTTTGGACAGATTTCCATTTAAAGCATCATTCGCCACGAATCCTAAAATGATTCGCGATGGAAGCTGGCCGATAAAAGCTTTGGGAATCGTTAAACTTTACAAGCTTCCTTGCTAAGGAAAATGTTCGATCGTCTACTCGCCTTATTGGCAGTTTGATCGAACCGTGTTCAAGCGCCTTTTCTATCGAGGGCGCCATATTTTCTTTTCGAATAAAAAGACTCGCCGACTGTATGACAATTTTACAGTCGGTGGTTCTAGACATCAAAACAAATTCTGACTTGTATCTGAGTAATCGAATCCTCACATCTACGCCGTTCGGTAGCAAACGCGCCTGACTTGCAATATTCATGCGGAGAGGTTCTGTTAGATCTAGTACTTTCGATTCTGCCGATAAGTCCTCCGCTCTCTAAATCCTAAATTAGATGAATTTGCATTCGTGGCATTGAACTCGCCCGCAATATCCTTATAGAATAATGCAGAGGTTAACATAGTCTCTTGAATAGATTTTGACGAAAATAACAAACCATCCACATAAGCCCGGTATGCATAGTTAACCTGATTCACGATTTGGCGATCGTTTAAAAGACGCTTAATTCTGAAAAGAGAGTATTTATGATAAAATTTATAGGAGCAATGTGTTCCGTGTTCGCGACATTTCCAACAGTCTTCTTAACAATTTTAATTTGTAAATGTAAGATACTGTGTTCTAAATCGAGATACTGACCCCCTTTTCCGCTGACAAAAAATTCTAGAGGCGAATTGTCAGATAGAGAGGCGACGGTTGAATTTCTGTGAAACTTGATCCATCAATTGCTAATTGCACAGGGGCATTGCTGAACAGATCTAACTCGCTTTTTAGACAAATTGAGCCCGCCATTACGAAAAAATGTCTTCGGCTTCTTTTAGTATATCCTGGGTCGCGTTTTATTCTTCGACTGTCTTTTTCTCGAAGAGCGCTTTCTTTTTATACCCTTTCCGTGTTGAAGTTTTTGAAAGATATCCTCTTTAATTCGTCCCGAGGTTTCTCTTAATTGACGCCGAGCAGAATCTCTGAACGAAGCGCCCTCTCATACATCTTTTAAAACATTCTTACTAGTTCTCAATAA
>BGPR01004667.1:19355-43909 GCA_013235015.1 Araneus ventricosus | reverse complement strand
TTTGAATAATTAAAACCAAAAGTACAATGTGATATAACATTAGAGCAAAGTAAGAATAAATTTTACGTACCAGAAGGACGGATGTTGACGTGGCAGTGTTTACGGAAGGTGACAGTGCACACAGGAGTTAAAGAGGTGTAAACAGGGTATCGAGTTACAAGTTTCGCGCTTAACTTTGGCTGTTGCCAGGGGAGTGTCGCGCTTAACTTTGGTTGTTGCCAGGGAAGAGTAGTATGTTGGGAACGATGAAAATTAAATAGAAAAGCGAAAACGATATAAAGAGTAGAGAAATAATGAAAGAAATCAGTAAAATATGAAAAACACGTGAAAAATGTATAAAAGATACGTTTTCGAGGTAAAATATCAGTCCTTATAGACTTGAGTGACCCTACCACGAAGATTATACTTCGCGTCGGCATCTCTCTCATAAGCAGTCCTTTGCTTACATCTTAAATCGATTAATCAAAGGTTCGTAAAGTGAGGAGGGAATTTTATTAATGTTGAGGCTATTTATTAAGTGTATGATTTGCTTTTCGGCAGAATTAGTGTTTGATTATTATAAATTGATTGATAATTGTGTTTTTAAAGATTTTATATGAGATATTAGAGTTCCAAAAAATCAATTTATTGACTTTAAATCTGAATTCGTTTCAGGAATTTGTCGTTGTCAGGAATGTCAATTTTTAAGTCGTTTTGGTAGTCTAAGCATAAGTAAAAAAAAATTGCTGGAGATTGATTGTTGCTGGTTTTCATTAGTTTGAGTTCTTCTGGGTAGATGGTATTGATATTAGAGCTGAAATCTTTAAAATTAAAAATTATTATATCGTCATTAAATCGGAAGGAAGATTGGAGATTTAAAACGAAAGTCCTTTCTAAGAAATGGAAAAAGGAAGTCTAGTAAAGATGAGAAATTTATTCCTTGTGGGATGCCTTTTATTTGTTGGAAAAGTTTTTCTCCGTTAAAGATAAAGTTATTAAATGTGCAGTAGTTGATGAGGTCTTTCCAGAAAGTTAGTGGGATTTTAAAAAGATTTTTAAGATCATAAAAATAGTTCATTAATACCTCTTGCAATTTATTTATTGGAATACTTGTGAAAAGATCTTGAAAGTCTTAGGTTTCTATTGTATCAATTTTGTTATTACTAAGGAATTCAATTACTTTGTTATTGTTTTTGATAATCGAAGTAAAATTTTCTTGCTCAATATGATTTAGAATGGTATTAAGATGTTTTGAAAAAGTGATTCCAGATTTGTTCATGTAGATGTTAGTGCCGCAGGTGATGTATCTGAATTTAATTGGCTGTTTATGAAATTTTGGATAGATAATATATAGTAGGATTATTATTTGCACTATGACATTTAATTTTTTTGTTAAGAGCTGAAATTTTTTTCTTAATAGTGATAATATTTGATTTATTGAGTTTGTAAGTTTCTGAGGATTTTAATTGCTTGTCTACAATTTCGAGATAGAATATTTTGCAGACAATTGCAAAGTTGCAGCCGCTTTATCAATAGGGGTTATGATGAATTGTTCTTGCAGAGCTTTGATATTATCCTTGATATTTCGATAGTCACATTTTTTGTAATTAAGATTGTCTTTTTGTAATTGTTTTTTATGAACTGCTTAAAGTTGAAGTATATTGACCATTTCCATTCGGTGAAGAATTGCACTGGTATATCGAATTTCGCGGCAAGTTTTAGGCAAAAATTATCCAAATCATTAAGAAAACTTTTGAAAATGTTTTTTTTATGGAGATCTTGAAAAGAGGACGGAATTTTGTACCTTTGATCATTTGTTCCCTTAGTTCTTTATTGTCAATAATGCCTAGGTTACCGGTTAAAATGTGTTTATGGAAGAGATCTATGTACTTATTATATTCTTCTCTATTGCAAAGACATTGAATGTTATTTATATTGGTCCTAACGTTTTTACAAAAGGAATTGTAGTTGAAGATTCTTCTACCGATATTTGTGTCATATTTAAAGCATTTATTAACTTCTATATTTTTGATTGGAAAAAGATCCGTAAATTATTGGAGTACTGCATTGAATTTAAATTGGATGTAAAGTGGATTTTTCAAGTTGATAGTCATCCGAATTATTGTTTTTCTGCGATTTTGTAATTCTTGCTTTATATAGATCATTAATAAGAAGTAGGAAGTGCTGATTATCTGTTTTGTAGTTATTCAGAATATTTTCGAGAATCTTTCAGAATTTGTTTTTGTTCTACAAACAGGAAACAAAAGACAAAAAAAGGAAGACAAAAGTTTAATAATTTGAAAAATCTCATGACAATCCGCTCGTCAGGAGAAGAAGCCCACCTATGATATTAATAAAATATATATATATATATTATAAAATTATTTCTACTTAAGCTCTAGTATAAAAATAACTGCCACTGTAACTTCAGAACTCCGGTTTCAACCAGCTTCCAGCTGAGGGAATTTCCCCTTTTTTCTGTATAAAAAGCTGCCGCGTTGTTGTAAAAGCCCTTTTTTCACCATATAATTTTTCCCGTCAAAACGCTGCCTTGGCGCGTAAGTTTAATTCATGGCCATGGAGTGGAATTTACTTTTAAAGATATTATTATAAATATTAAGTTCATATAATCTACATTATCATCTTTAAAATGAATAAATAGAAACTGAAATAAAGTCAAAAAGTCAATCAACGACTGCCTTCTTCATCAAGATGTTTGCTCTACACTTTACCTACGAAACATCATTGTATATATATATATATATATGAAAACTTCAGATTTTGGGTGTTTGTAGAGGCATGGTAAAAATAATATAATTCAAAGGCGATTAACACAATATTTTCTTTATTGAAGCATTGGAAAGATGTTCAAATCATTTTATCAGGGATCATATTTACGAGTCCCCGCCATGATCATACTGACGAACAACACCGTCTGTGTGTCGTTTGACAATCAAAGACAGAGTAAAAAAGGGCAGTTAACAATGCTCAGAAAGGTCATATAGTAGAAGAAGGGGATTTTCCCGGAAGACTCGAAGTGAAAGTGTGCTTATTACGATGGAAGTGGAAATGATTAAATATGAGGTATCGTTTAAAATAGTTACAGAAAGTTAAGAACTTAAAATATTACAATTCCCCCCCCCCCTCCAAATGAGTCGTACGACAGCAGGGCCCTTGCTATCGCAGACACTGTGAAGTTGGAAAAGTTTATAAAATACTATTTAAATTTGGATAAATTGCTTTATGACCATAGCTTGAATTTATTAAAATTTACAATAAATATAGAATGCGATATCCAAATTTTTCAAATGCACTTCAACGAATACAAGCGAAAATATAAATGCAAAAATCTTTACAAAACCATAGAAAATATTCATTTAAATATAAAAATTATTTCAATATGTTCAGAAAATTTTCAGTTATATATATCAGGTTCCCTGGAGTACTCCAATAAACACTAGCTAGTTAACTGCAAAAAAGTTCGATTCACATGGTGAAAAGTTCCTACAATAGTAAGTTATACTACTGATTTCTTTATATGAAAAATATTTTTAATGTAAGTATCCAAGTGTACGTGAATCTAGAAATGATATGAAAAAACATTTTAATAAACAGATACAATTGCGTTTCAACTAGAAAAATATGAATATACGATTTTTTTTTATGTCAGTGACATTTTGTTGAGTTTAACAACAGTGACAACAGTATTTTTAATCTTGATTATGTTGCCTAAGCAACCGGGAGGCATATAAGCAAACTGTACTTGAGTAGAACCATGCGGGATGATGCGCGCTTATCATTGGTCGAATCGTCCTGTCAATCATTACAAGTCCTGAAAGAAAGGCGTATCAGCGTTTTGCTTCCGACTCATGCCGAAGATTCATCACTTATAGGATCTCAACTCATGATTTTGCTCTTCTATTTTAATTATACTGTTATATCTATGGTCACTTACTTAATATACGCTTTATTGTACATAAATTAGATAAACTAAACAAAAATTAAAATGAAACAAAAAGAAAGAAAAAAGTAAAGACAAAAACAGCAAATTTAGACAAAAACGATGACAATACATCTTTAAGCGTACAAAAGCAACAGCCTCAAGTGATTGCATCAACAGAAGTTTGAAGTTTATTGTGCATGAAATAGCATAAGTTTCCTAGCCGATAAAAGGCTTTTACACTGTTTTTTCGAAATTTGACGATAAATTCAACTCATTTGACAATGAGCCGTGGTGAAAATAAGATGAAAACAAGTAAAAATGTTTTAAAATAAAAAAAGTAATTTTGAAAAAGGACAAAAAACAGGTTGAAAAGAGAAAAAAGATCTCAGCATCACAGCAATCGAAAATAAAGATATGCAAAAATGGTAGCGCCATCTATATGAAGAGGTAAAGTAATTAAAGTCACAAACTAAAAATTAAAGAACTCCTTTAAACTTTATACCAATCTACCAAACTCATCACTGTTTTTGATAAATTCGAAAAAATATTCGTGTCTTTCTAAAATTGTTAGAATGCTGAAAAATACTGAATATTTTGTTATTTATAATAGAAAATTAACTTTGTTAATGCCCCATAAAATATTAACAATAACTCTAAATTATTTTATGGTGTAATGAACAAAGTTAGTTTTCTATTATTTTTTACAAAATTTTATTGGATGTTTTATTTATTTTTACATTTTTTAGTTATTTTGAATAAACACAAGTACCTTCTTGCAAGTCACAATTTTTTTAATTGAAAAGGAAAAACAATATTTTTTAAAAAAATTCAGCTTTTTAACATGAAGTTTAGGGTTTATTTTTATTTATTACCGCACTCGCAATATGTTTTACCTTTATTAGCATTTGTTTTATCAGTGCAAGAAATATAAATTACATGAAAATTCAGAATGTTACATATATATTTTCTTTAAAAAGCAATTTGTAAAAAGTTTTTCATCGTGCTAGTTTATTTAATTTTTATAACATAAACACATTGCATACTTGTTTTTACTAAACAACTCTTGTAGATAGTATATGAATTTTAAATGAACAGAGAAAAAGTGTTTTACACTCAACTGTAAAAAGCACATTTATGGGTTATCTAACATTATCTTTAATATACTACTGCCTTGCCCAATTATATAAAAAAAACATGTTTATATAAACATGTACACCGAGTGTAGAATGTGAGGTACTAATTTTTTCTCCGCTTAATTTTCAGTTTCATTTGTAAATATATTAATAGATATATCTATAATATTTTATAGTGTTCAATCAAATGTTCATGGATTTATAAGAATACAAAACAAACAAATAAACATTTAAATAGTTATTTATTTTCATCAATCTTAGTTACAAATAAAACTAGCAAAATGTCAGAGAAAGAAATGAAACGAACATCCATCTCTTTCAAACTTACACATTTAAAAATAAATAAAGCAATGGAGGACATCCTAATGTATACGTATGGTCATGCTTACATTTCTATGTCAAATATAAACCACATTTATTATTTGTTAGGGGATGGAAATAAGGCTTTGTAGCACTATTCCATAAATTCTGAAACCATGAAAAACCAAAAAAATTAGATATTCTAAGTTTAAAGGAACCTAAATAGTGAGATCAAATTAAAACAATTACAAAAAACTGCCTTCTGAGTTTTTTAATGTCATAAAACGGATAGGTTTGATAGAATAATAAAATAATCAAAACCTAAGAAATCAAATAAATAGTTGATAATCATCATTGAAAACACAAATACAGTAAATAAAAAACAAAGTCTTAGCTGAAAATAAAGTATTAATTTTAATAAGAATGCATTAAAGATATACTTTTATTTACAAACATAAGAAATGTGCAAGAACAAAACTTTTAAAATAAATATTATGTATATAGACAAACCTAGTTAACGAAAATGCCCTTATTGCAAATTCAAATCAACGTAAACGGTTTCATTAAGTCCCATCAAACTGTTAATGATACTATAATAGCAATCCATCCTTTTCTTCAACGTTTACATTTAAGGATGTATGCGGATTTGAGGACTTACACTTATTCTTATTATTATTGGATTAGAATTTTCAGCAATAACATTCTGGAACTCAACAGGAAAGTCTTCATTTTTAATTTCCATACGTACATTTCTCGAGTGCGAATCCATTTTGAGAAGATGGCGTTTGTTTCGGTTTCGATTCGTAACAGGGCTTCAAAGTAATCACGGGGAAAGTGCAGCCAATGAGAAGCGCGCATTATCCCCTATGGTTCTACTCAAGTACAGTTTGCTTATATGCAACCGGGAGCACCACCAAGTCTGGGCAAAAAGAGACTATACATTTGTTATCTGTTTCATGCATTCTCCCAGAAGGAAAGAAAGAGATAATGTTCAAAGCAGAACATAATATTGTTAAACACTGATCTTAACAGTAAGACTTGTTTCTTTTATCATCATTGTTTTCTTCTTTGGTCAACAACACCAAAGAAGAAAAATATGCAAGATTCAGTCCTCCATGAGGAAATGATGTTTGGAAGGATTGATTTTTACAAAAGGGGACAGAATTATGAAGGCAAGACCTGAGATTTTTTCATTTAGTTAATGGATTATTCATGACTTAATTTTAGTTTATCTGGTGAATAAAAACATCTTAATTTAGAAATATGCACAATTTCGATGGGTTATTTTGTTAAAGAATTTGGTTTATTAATTTCATAAGTTACTTCAGAACATTGTTTATTAATTTCATACGGGCCAGAAAAAGGAGTACTTAATTTTCTAGTATTGGGATAATGGAATTCTTCATAAACAACAAGATAACCTGGATTATATTTTTTGTCAACAAAACGTGCATTATATCTTATTTTATTTTTGTTATGATAGTCTATTGTCCTTTGTAAAGCTAAATTACGAGCTTCGTTAACGGGTTCATAATAACTATTTTGACCAATAGGAGAATCATAAGGTAATGTACCAAGCAACAAGTATGTAGGAGGATATTTGGTTATTGAATGGTTAAGTTATATTCATTAGTAACACTTTCTAATAATTTGGTGCAAGGAACTTGGGTAGGAGAGGAATTAACTTTACATTTAAGCCTAGTTACTAATGATTGAGTAAAGCGCTCAACTTCGCCATTTGTTTGGGGATTTTGGGCGGTTGTTAAAAGATGTTTTCTTTTCAGTTAATAATTCTTCTTTCAGTTAATAATTTTACTGGAACTTGAATTTGGAAAATTTGTTTAAGAATATTAATGTAAGTTTCAGAATTTTTATTTTTTGAAGGAAAAGCCCAAACATGCCTTGTTTCATGGTCAATCACAACATGAGGAAATTTTTTTGTTGAATTGTAATAATTAAAACCTCCAACAGTATCTACAAAAATACATTCAAAAGGTGTATTAGTAGGAGGTATTTGTTGGAGCAAGCCAAATCGTTTTTTGTTAAGTTGACAAAAAGAGCAATGTTTAACAAATTCAGTTATATCAGTGGTAATATTAGATAAATAATACTGAGGGGTAATTAAATTTAACATTTTTCGGACACCAAGATGACCAAATTGTTCATGAGCTTGATTTAACGATTTAAATCTTAATGAAAATGGGACAACTATTTTATACATTTTTTCTTTTTTATTACTATTACATCTTTAACTTCTTGGTAGTTAGATCCACAGAGATCATCATTTTTTGTTGAGCTTTTATTTCATTTAAGTCTAACAAATGTACTGAATGTTGAAGATGGTGAGAAACTGGAGGCCTAAATAACATATCTGTTCAATGTTAGTAAAACCTTTTTGATATTTAATTTCATAGTCAAACATACTTAACTTTAATGACCAGCGGAATAACCTACCCCTTAAATTTTTAACATTGTTGAGCCAAACAAGAGCCGCATGATCAGTATGAAAGACAAATTTTTGGCAGCGGAGGTAATAGTAAAATTTACCTAAAGCATCTACTATTGAAAGACATTCTAACTCAGTTATAGCATAATTTTTTTCACAGTCTCTTAAAGTTCTAGAATGATAAGCTATTGGATTTGAAACATTAGAGGCATCAGGTTGTTTCAGAACAACTCCAACACTTTTTTGTGATGCATCGACAAGAAGATGACAAGTTACATCAGGGTTATATAAATTCAAAATTGGTTTAGTTGTTAAGATTTCTTTTAGTTTTTCGATTTCATCCTGACATTCCAGTTTTATTTTATTAATTTTGTCCAGTTAAATTTTACATCTTTTTTCAAAAGTTGATTTAAAGGATATCTAAGTTTAGCATATTGAGGAATAAATTTATTGTAAAAAATTACAGAACGTAAGAACCTTTGAAGTTCTTTAACATTAGTGGGACGTTGCAAACTTTTTGATAGTTTCAATATTAGCATTATTAGGGGAAACTTTACCTTGTTCAATTTCATAACCCAAAAAGCTAATTTTAGTTTGGGCAAAAACACATTTAAATAGTTTCACACAATTCAACTTTTTCTTTTTCACATATTTCAAAGATTGTTTTAAGATGTTTCCAATGTTCTATAGTTCAGATGAAGAGTACACAATGATAGCATCGAAATAATTGCAAGCAAAAATAATTTTACATTTAGTTAATATTCTTCGAATTAATCTATTAAAAATTGCGGGAGAAACTTGAATGCCAAATGGTAATCTGCACCACTCATACAAGCCTAAATTTGTGCAGAAAGCAAGTTTTTCAGTGTCTTTAGGGTGAATGGGCACATGCCAATACCCAGATGCCAAATCCAAAGAGGAAAAAAATTTTGCTTTTGATAATTTATCTATTAGACTATCCATGAGGGGTAAGGGTTCAAAGTCTGATTTCCATCAAGCATTTAATTTTCTGAAAATTAAGCAAAATCGAATCTTTTTACCCTCCACGCGTTTAAAAGCTAAAGTTACAGGAGATAAATAGATACCATTACTTTGTTTAATTAAACCAGCTTGCAAAAATTTCTAAACCTGACTCTATTTCTTGTTCCTCAACAGGAGAAGTACGATAAGGTCTCAGACTAACTGGTAAGTCAGAATTGAGCACAATTCTCTGTGGTTCAACTCTGAGTTCACCAATATCATACTTGTCCTTTGAGAAAACTGAGTCAAAATTTTTAATTATATCATTTACTTCTGTTCTTAACTCACATTTATTCTCTGTGACAGACTGAGGAAGGTTAACCTGATCTTCAGTGGTCTGAGAACAATGGAAGTTTTTTTGTTTATATTCAGGAAAATACATAGAAATTTTTTGTTTGTTTTTATCATTTTGAATTTTATTCAATTTTTTCCATTTTAAGATATAGTGTATTGACTGCAGTCTATAGTTAGATCATATTTTGCCAGTTCTGGCATTCCTAGGATTATATAATAGGGTGGGCCGAAAAAAACTTTTTTTTTCTTTTCGAAACGCTATTATGCGGAAAACTTGCCTCTAAGGTAGATAAGTAAAATGCAAAAAAACAAAAATCTTTTGTTTACATCTGGCGGTAGCGCATCGACCCTAAACTTTTCAAAAATATACGATTTTCATAATTTTTCTAATAACTGGAAAAAAATCAAATAATTTCTACACCAAGTAGCTATAGGTATAGTTTAGTACAACAAAGTGTAGGAAAGATAAATAAATGAAAAAAAATGATACATTTTAGAATTTGTTAATAGCGCATTTTACTCAAAAAGCCTCATTTTTTTTACAAAAAATTGACAAATTTCCATTGAAACAAAAGGTTGTTTCTGATTGAGTAAAATTTCAATTTGTAATCAAATATAGTCCTTTACTTGCCTTCAGTTTCTTTTGGTGCATCGAAATAAGATTTGCTTGAAACACTTGGCATTGAAATTCTTGAAAGAAGTGTAGTTCTTATAAAACCATTTCTAGAATTGGAATCGACGACTTTATGAGATGCTTCGGTTGCCAGCTTCACACATCGTTCCACTGCTTGGGTATGGCATGGGAACTCGTCAAAGTTCCATTCAGCCGCTGTTCCACCTGATTGGACATTAGACCAAATCTCTTGATTCGTGAATCTTCGCAGCAAAGGTGGTGGTGAAAATGTAATGGTGTTGCAGTGAATAATTTCAATGTAGTCTGTAGCTAAGAAATTGATTTTTGGTGGTTGGAAACTCCGAATTGACTTTCTTTTAGAAGACAAGTTTCTAGCTTTTATAATTATTCTGAAACCTAACTCTCTTATGGGATCCCTTTTATCTACTATCACATTCAAAATCAAGTTTTTTGGATGGGCAAAAAATTCTTTTCTCTGAATTACTGGGTCACTGACTTTTAACAACTTTTCTGGCAGGAATCTTGACGATTTTATAATTTCAAATACATGTTCTGGTCCGTTTGGGAAGTACTGACTTTTCTTAATACGAAACCATTCAGGCATATATGACTTTATGATAAAAGAAACTAAGATCTTGTGTTCATCTGTTGGATTTTCAATACTTAAATACAAATGGAAAACTCTGTTCGCCGTTGTTAACCATCTTGAATGGGAAAGTGCACCAGGTTCACGAACAGATAGATCTTCAGGAGATCTATCTGATTTTATAGCATAACTTATGTCCAGCAGATACTGTTGATCTTTGCTTAAAATTTTCAGTTCAATTTCTGGAATCTCACACTAAATACTTTAAAAAGTTACCACTGGGAGTTTCTCACATTTAGTGAGCTGTGTGCCAATCGGACCATTAAATGGTTTTGGTCCAGTCGTTTCACGATCTAAATTTATGAACAGATGCTAAATGGGAATTCATTAAAGTATAAGAGGCACACACCACACTGTGATGGTCATTTAACTTGTTTTTCTATTTGGCAAATAACACCTGTTTTCCACCTCGTATTGCTGACGGTTCCATCACATCCAATTACGTCCAGTTCATGTAATAAAAATCCAGTTTCAGTCAAATAAGAAAGAATACTATTGGCAATGTTTTGAGCAGACCCAGAAGAGGGTCCAATGTGACCAATGAGAATAGAACTTTGTTCTTGTAAAATTGAATAATGTTCCTCTTTTATAGTTCTTTGAAACTGCTTTGAGTTTACTTTATCAATCACGAGGGTGTCTTCCCATGTCACACCCAATCAGTGAAACGATGTGTGAAACTGGTAAACGAGGCATTACAAAAAGTCGTCAGTTCCAATTCCAGAGATGGTTTTATAAGAACTACACTTCTTTCAAGATCTTCGATGCCAAGTTTTTCAAGCAAATCTTATTTCAATGTACCAAAAGAAACTGAAGGCAAGTAAAGGACTATATTTGATTACAAATTGAAATTTTACTCAATCAGAAACAACCTTTTGTTTCAATGGAAATTTGTCAATTTTTTGTAAAAAAAAATGAGGCTTTTTGAGTAAAATGCGCTATTAACAAATTGTAAAATGTATCATTTTTTCATTTATTTATCTTTCCTACACTTTGTTGTACTAAACTATAAATATAGCTACTTGTTGTAGAAGTTATTTAATTTTTTTCCAGTTATTAGAAAAATTATGAAAATCGTATATTTTTGAAAAGTTTAGGGTCGATGCGCTACTGCCAGATGTAAGCAAAATAATTTTTTTTTGCATTTTACTTATCTATCATAGAGGCAAGTTTTCCGCACAATAGCGTTTCGAAAAGAAAAAAAAAGTTTTTTTCGGCCCACCCTATTATATAATGTAAAGTATGATTTAGAACATACATGGCCAGAGTTTTGTTTATGGTACCAATTTTTAATGATAACGTGCACTTTTTAATAAGGCGAATTCTACTCCGGGTTTGCTGTGCAATTATACCTTGAGGATTTGTCATTTTTAATGGTCTTTTGTCACAAAATTATGTGGGGTTAACGAGATAGTTGAGCCAGATTCTAGGACACATAGCAGCGGGTTTCTTTTATATTATCCGGAAACTATTGGTAATTGTCATTGTTTATTTTCCTCCTTTGGAGGGTCAAAGTTAGGTGGAGCAAGATTGGGAGATGTCAATTGTCCAAAGTCCAAAAGGGCTGTTTGTACCCAATGATAAGCATTGGCAATGCCTTGATTCCAGATAGCAAGTACGTTTACAGCAAGTTTGATTTTTACTTGATATTACCTTGTCATGGCAAATTTGACGCGTCAAGCTTGAAGCGAAACTGTGGCAAACTAACAATGCAGAATCACCACCCTCCCTTGCAAAACGAGTTTGCCACAAGTTCACCGTGACAACTAGCGCCACCCCTCCTTGCAATGTGACTTTGCAAAACAAACTTGCTACGAAGTAGCACAATAAGAGATAATTATCTTTGTCTCTGTTTTAAAAAAACATCCGATTTTTAACAGCATCTCCTAGATCGTCCTTCTTTTTATTAATTCAATAAATCAATGATAATTTATGAAAAAACTAACTTTTTATATAAAAAAAAAATTTTGAAACATTTTCCATCTTTCTACTAAATATAGAATATAGAACTCGCACTTTAAAGAAAACTATATCGCCTTTTTCTTAATGTTGAAATTTTAACGTTTATAAACAAAATTAAACCAAAAAAACAGCCAATGTTTGTTGAAAAATAATAACTTCATTTTTGTCCCATTTTAAAAGTAATTACTTTTGAACCCTAATTTCATAATTTATTCTACTAGCAAAACGTAGTTATTAGCGAAAATCGCTCTCTCTTTGATTTCATATCATGTTCTCAAAATAAAATTTAAAAAATTAATGAAATCAAGAAAAGACTTTAAAATAAATCGTATATGAATCGAATCGAACGATGCATTAACGAAATCTATCTTCTTCTCTCAGAGTTTATCTGGTCGAGTGATTAGAGCGTCCGCTTAGCAAGCGCTAGGTTGCGAGTTCTAATCCGAGGTTATGTTTGTACTCTGTTTTTACTATAGTTTGCAATGAGTTTGACGTGGCAAGCTTGCTGCAAGTTCGTCGCGTGGTGACTTCGAAGCTTGCGTTAACTTGCTGCAAGCTTGTTTCACACTTGCACTCTTGTCATGTCAACCTTGTTGCAAGCTTGCAGATTTGCAGTGCAAGACTGCTGCAAGTTTGCTGCAAACTAAAATTTCTATCTGGGTTTGTGCCAAGCCAGCATGGTGACGGTTTTAAATTGTTTTGAAACTGATTGTTATCATTATTGAAAGATCTAAAATTTTGTCTGGGTGGAAGAGTTGAGTTAAAATTATTTGGTCTGAAATTTTGTCTGAAGTTATGGGGCTTAAAATTTTTTGTCTGACATTGGTTACCGTTAACATAGTTTGTGTTTAAATTTTGGGTTGCAGATGGGCCAGGGTTTATTTGATTTTCATTAGATTTTTGCATTTTTATTAATTTTGATGCTATTATGAGCCACTCTGTAGGATTGTTAGGGTATATTATAGTTATAGTTTTTATTGTTATAGTTCATAGTAATAAGCTGGCAAACCATCTTAAATTCTTTTAAGGATCATATCTGTAGATAAATTTAACTGCCTGCCTATTTTGAATTTTTTATGAAAATATTGAGTTATGTCTTAACCTTCTTTGAATGATTTCAAAGTGAAATCACGTATATTGACTAGGTTAGGAGATATTTGAATACAAAAAAAGAAAATACAGAAGAAACTGAAGAAGTAAACAATAGTGATGGCAATATACCTTTTGCGCGCCAACGCAGCACCATCCAGTAATTACATCAACAATATTGTCCATAATTAACTAACGAATTACTACAGAAACAAACAACATAAATCATGCTTTAATAAAAATTAAAACACATTAAAAGAAAATAATTAGAATGAAAGAACTCGAATGGCAAGCGTTTTCAAAGGCCACTCGCCGTCGGAGTTCCAATACGGATACATTTTCTGTCGAGGGAATGACTAATAGTCAAAAATTATTCCATCTGCGGCTTGAATTTATCCAATAACTGAAACAAGGAAAAACCTTTCTTAAATAAGAAAAACTTCAGACAGTTTTCTTTACCAAATCCAATATATGAAAAGAAGATAAAATTAATATTACCCTCTGCCAAATAGTAAATACAACGCAATTCAAGCAATTCAGAGACAAAGGAAATAAAGTCTATAAGCCAGCAAACCTAGCTCCATCTATTGAGGAAAATTCGAACCAATCTGACATAAATACAGAAGTTCTGCAATTCTTTTTTGATGAATTTATTATAATAAAATAGTTTATAATAGTATCTATTGGGAGAAAAATTCGAACCAGACTAACATAAACTTAGAATATTTTACTCCCTTTTTAATTAATTTATTATAGTAAAAGAAATTACTTAGGTTGCCGTTTACTTTTAAATTATTATTTAAATTATCAAAAGCTGTAACAAATGTCGAATGGTTATTACAAATATTTTTTATTCTATTAATTTGTGAATAAATAGTGTTTTTTTAGAATTTTAGTTCTAAGATTAGTATGAAAGTCACAGAGTGTAATGGTCTTAAGATTAAAGTCTTTTCTCTTATCATAAATGCCAATAAAGACACCTGAATCCAAAATTTCAATTTTCAAATCCAAAAAAATTGCATTTGTTAATTTCATCATTGGTTTTGTCTAATTTAAGCTCTTCTAGATAGCAATTAAATACAGATTAGTCTGGTTCGAATTTTTCTCCCAATAGATACTATTATAAACTATTTTACTATAATAAATTTATCAAAGAAGAATTGCAGAACTTCTGTATTTATGTTAGTTTGGTTTGAATTTTCCTCAATAGATGGAGCTAGGTTGGCTGGCTTATAGACTTTATTTCCTTTGTCTCTGAATTGCTTGAATTGCGTTGTATTTACTATTTGGCAGAGGGTAACATTAATTTTATCTTATTTTTATATATTGGATTTGGTAAAGAAAACTTTCTGAAGTTTTTCTTATTTAAGAAAGGTTTTTCCTCATTTCTGTTATTGGATAAATTTAGGGCACAGAGGGAATAATTTTTGACTATTAGTGATTCCCTCAACAGAAAATTTATCCATATTAGAACTCCGATGGCGAGTGGCCTTTGAAAACGTTCACCATTTTCAAAGGCCTCCATTCTAATTATTTTCTTTTAATGTGTTTTAATTTTTATTAAAGCATGATTTATGTTGTTTGATTCTATAATACTTCGTTAGTTAATTATGGACAATATTGTTGATGCAATTACTGGATGCTGCTACGTTGGCGCGCAAAAGGTATATTGTTATCATTATTGTTTACTCCTTCTGATTCTTCTGTATTTTCTTTTTTTGTATTCAAATATCTTTCTTTTGTATTTTATAAGTTGCAGCATTTTTGCGCTATTCTGTGTAATACGAAGTTCATTTTTTAAATTATTTAACATCTTTTGTTAAATTATTTCACTCGTACTAGGTTAGGAGAGATATATCTTTCAGTTAAAAAGGAAGTGAATTCTTCCCAAGTCTTAATTGTGGCATACGAATTTACACATTCAGTTAAGGGACTATTTTTTAAGTATGTCGCTATATTGTCTATTTTCCATTCATCATCTAAATTATATTCATAGCATTTATCATTAAAGTATTTAAGCCATGTACTAACATTCATAGAATTATTAGGGTCGAAAGGAATGATATTAAAAGAAACACTAGCTTGTGCCCCTATATTTGCCGTATTATCAGATGTTTTGTTAGTAGTTTTGTCATTCATTTTACCATTGCAATTAAATAATTAGAATAATAATACTAATATTCAATATAACGTGCGTAAAATATTTATTCTTACTTTTCTCTAATGTTATATCAAATCGTACTTTTGTTTTAATTATTCAAAACTCCTTTCTCTGTTTTTGGTTTGACATTAGGGATGAAAATCAGTATTTTAGGCCTTACGGTGTAACTGATTGCAAGAAAATGTCAAACTTTTTATATTTTAGCAATTCACAATAACTTCATCCCCTGAAGAAAACGTCATTGTGCTTTTTTTCATTTTACGTTTTATACTCTTTCATTTTACCATTTATACTCTATCTACCATAGCGCTTTTGTAATTGCAGCTTTTAGCGCATTCATTGCGTATGTGATATATTTACATATATTTTTCCAACTGTTACTATTCGCATTTTTATCTTTACTCGGATATACTTTCATTTCGTTTTTTCATATCTTTTCGAATTTGATATGAAAGTTTATTTTATTTTATTATTTTCTATTATGTTTTGCTTCTTATATATATATGTTAACATAGGGTCTGTTATAAAGCATATCACTGATTTTTTTAAAAAGTGAGAACTTGTTTTGCTTATTTTTAAACTAGGTCTTGCTATTCAGTGGGGTGCCATTGATGATGTTGGAATTATCCAGGATATAATAGGATCAGATGTTGTAATCGGCGGTACCATTCCACAGCGTATTAACTCCTGTCTAACAGTCTTAGACAAGTTCCTTCAGCAGAACAAACCTGTAGTATCTAGTTTTGTTCCCTACCAACCATCTGAAACTACTACCCAGAAGGCTTCAAAACACAGCGTCTTGTCTACTGTTGGTAAAATGCTTGGTATGAATTTTTTCGAATCAGAAACTGATTTCTTGCAATAAATATTGCTAAATTTTACAATGCAATCAAGATATAACTGGAATTCTGAGTTTTCACATTCTTAAATATAGAATGTGTAAATGTAAACTCATTACCTTTCTTAAATTTTTCTTTAGAGTAAATATATCATCCAGAGATTAGATAAATATTAAACTTTTAACCATATGGAATTCAAGCTAGAAAACAAATTTTTTGTCTTAGCAAACTTGTGGGAGGTGTGACATTTTATACGGCTACCTAAAAAATAGAGTTGTGAGAATAGGAAGAAAAAATTTTAAAAGGGATTTACTTCTCCTTAAATGTTCATTAGAGTACTAACACAAAGACTGTGAAAGTATTTGGAAGACATTAGTAATTCAAAGAAAATATAAGTGACCAAGTCTCAGAACTTAACCCGGCCCCTGAACACACACACCAAATTAAGGTAAACCAAGCAATTGAAAAAAGGCTTAGTGACTTTGTTGAATAATGTAGCAAAAATATTAATTGTTAATTATATTTTAAGTTATTGTTTGCTTTGCTAATAAAATTGTCTACAAATGTGTGTGAATGTGTGGGTCACATGCATATTCTGAGTTGTTTGAAAATATGCCAGATTTTTTTTCTATGCTAGTTGTCAGGACTTTTCAAATAGTGTTAATTTTAGAAAGTGAAATCTAAAAAATCATTCATGTGGTCACTGACGCATTCTCTCCAGCCCCTCCCCATTTTAGAGCTGGAATGTATTAGGGTTGAGTCGATGCAGATTCTCTGTTTCTTGTTTCATTTTATTCTCATGGAATTAATCTTTCCAGGTATAAAGGACATGTCTGCAATCAATCCAGAAACATCCCTGGGAGAGTTAGGTATGGATTCCTTGATGGGTGTAGAACTGAAAAAGTTCTTAGAGCGACAGTTCAGTTTAGTTTTAACAATACCTGAATTGAGAAAGATGAAGGTGAAAGACCTGAAGAAATTAGAAGGATCTGGTGAGGAAACAAAGACAACCACAACTCCTGAATCTAAAACGAAACATACCTCTGAATCAAACGCAATGGTAGCTGAGAAAATTCCTGGGCATTTCAGCTCTTTACCCAGTAAACAACTTGTTCCTTCTGAAACAATAATTCAGATGAACTCTGTGAAAACTGGAATACCATTATTTATAGTTCATCCTATTGAGGGTACTGTGGCAATGTTGAATTCATTAGCACAGCTGATTAACTTTCCTGTGTATGGAATACAGTGCACCCCTGTAGCTCCATCAGAAACAATTGAAGTGCTTGCTGCCTGGTATTGGAAGGTAAGTGTGCTATATTTGTACGGGAGAGTGGGTTAAAACTGGGTACCTTGATTTGGGCGTTATTAATTCTCCTTTCTAGTGGACAAATTCTGAATTACGCTCAACTAGTGAAGAAAAAGTATGGTCATATCTGCCATGTTGTTGTTGAATTCACTTCATCTGTGAAGGTTTATTTGTTGGTTTATTTGTTTTATGGCGTCAACTCTCCAATGTTTGTTTCAATTTAAAGTATCCTTATTTATTAACCACTGCAATTATAAAAACTATACTTAGTCCGGCTTATTATATGATTACTAAGGATTTATATCCTATCAGACAATAAAGATTTAGTAAAACAATTGCTTGGTTCTATTTCGTTTTTTATAACATCTGTACTCGGGGTAAAACCAGGTACTAGAGGAAACTACGGATACCTTACCTCTTTTCTTAGTAGTTTGTGAGCGCTATTCCTATTTGACCTTTGAGTCAAATGATCTGATGGAAGGCATTTCCAATTTATTCCGATTTCCAATATTCACTTTTCTTGCGTGATAATTTCAAATAATACAAAGAATTATTTTAGTCAAAATTTTAAAATGAATTAAAATTTATTTATTCCATTATTTACTCGATTGCAAGTAAACGATTTTTACTCATTTGTTCTTATATAAAACTTAAAATGCATGAAAAATTAAAAATCTTTTGCTCTAAGTCTTTGCAATCGTTTGGTTTCATTTAACTCATCGTCATTTCGACTGAGTTCGACTTTTAGTTAGCTTGAATTTTTAAAGAAGAAAGAATTACGTAGAATATATTTTCTTCTTTTGCTTTTGGATCGGATTATTTTTCTTCTTGTGCTTTTGTATTTGGATAATTAAAATAGTAGGAGAACTCAGTAAGACTATTACGTTTTTCCTATTTCTTGTTCTGTACAGCATTTGTTAGATTCTTCAATTTCATTTTGTCGCTATTCTGTTCTATTGTAATTTTAAAAACAGAAGTGTTTCAATGCGCAACACTACCAGGTTCCCTATTTCATTCCTACAGCTTTTATCACTAATTTTGATAAGAATTTTTCAAATATTTTTTAATTGATTGTCTTTATTCTTAAATTGTCAACTATTGTAATTATTGTAAATTAAAATTAATCGTCTTTTATCTTAAATTATCAACTATTATAACTATTGTTAAATCTTAAAAAAATGTTTTATTCTTAAATTGTCACATAAAATAAAAAAAACATGCTACTTTTCCACTGAAAGCTAGTTTTCCCTAATTTCCCATAGAGTTAACATGTGTACCCGGTTTTACCCCACTAGCGGGAAAAAAACCGGGTGGTTTGACTTTTTCTACAAAAAAATCATTAGTAAAAAATATAGTAAAACTATGACTTTTCCTGAAAGTCATAGTTCCTGTACTCTGATAAATAATTAATCTGACAAGCTTATATCGAATAGTTTATCTCCAACAGGCCTTCGAGTCTTAGGTACCCGGTTTTACCCCACTTTCCCCTACATATTTTATCCAACTGCAAAATTTACTTAGTAAGCTATGAAGCTATTTTAAACTTCACCATAAAACATATCCAGACCATAGAAATAGAATAGTATGGAACGCGCATCCTTTAGTTGAAGAGTAGGCCAACATAACCCACGTGACTCGTTCCGAAATCGAGCTATATTTGGCGCGTTATGAAAAAAGAGTGTTCCCTTGGCGCGTTGACTTCGATTCACGCGGCACAAAAATCACATGGCAAGAGTTATATCTTAAATTTAAGAATATATTTAAGCTACTTTTTGGTTCATATAATATGTATTTGCGTTGTATTTCTTTCTATTTTCCGGCTGAAATGGAAATTGTCCTTCACGCAAAATACTTGCAATTTTAATTCTCGTACCTAATTCTTCATAAAATATTTATTTGGTTATATTTTCCGTTATTACAAATTTGAATTACGATGCTACTGGCTTAAAATAATCTTTTTTCAGAATATATCGCTCGTGAAATGTACAAACTTGTTATTTCAGTATTTTAGTTCCTTTAGAATTTACGTTTAATTTTTTAAAGATAAGATCAGATTTAATAAGATGATATACCGTTTACCTTTTTATTATTATATTGACACCGTAACAAATGTTTCGTGTACTGAACTGATTTCAATACTTTAAATTAAGTACCATTTGGTAATATTGGGTCGAGGAAAAGGTTTCTTAATATATTTCTGATGGATATAAATATGTTCATATATTTCTGCTAATTCTTGTGGCATCAATTAAATTATAACAAATGGTTAACAATGAAAATAGCTCTTGTTTTAATATCATTTGAAACATCAAAAGAATTTCATATTTAATTTTAACTGCAGCATAATTAGTTATCTTATATTTTAACTTTTTCATTTTGATTTAGAATTATATGACTCGGCAGACGAAAGAGAAAGGTTCATCAACAGTTTCATTTATTTAAATAATAACTCTCTAAACATAAAATGAAATAATTAGTAATTTTATTTAAAATATAAGTATAAACCACAAAATAACTTTTTATTCCCAGTTTGTCATATACAGGAGAGACTCAGTTCGTTTTTTGTTTTATTAACATAATGTTAAACTGGGTGTAAATCATTTTTGATACTTGTGTTGCTCAAATAATGAAAATAAATGCTAAAACATATAAATTTCACATAAAAAATATATAATTTCTGTACAAATAATGATAAATTCATAAACAAAATGCAATTTTAATCTAATCAAAATTTTTACTTAAATATCCAAATTTGGAACCTGTTCCTATTTTTCTCAGTGTAGCCACCGGCCTCAGTCTAGTTTAAAATAATTTACATTTAAAGTAAGAACATAAGGTTTTAAAAATCAGTGGAATAATTTCATTGGAAACTAATTTCAAAAGGCATTTAAGCATAAAATATGAAGGAAAAACTTTCTGCTGCCAAGCTTTAATTAGTGTTGCTTTTCTTGATTAGAAGCTATGTTTAATTTTTGCGTAGTTAGTGTCATTCTTCTATTTTAAAATTTGCTTAAAGTTCAAAATAATTTTTACTGACCCTTAAATATTGTTAATTTTGTATTTTTGCTTCTTACCTTTTCCTTATGAAGATTTTCAGTTATTTCTTTCCCATAACTATAAAGGCGAATTCTTAAATATTCAAATGATATTGATTTTATCAAAAAGATCCTGTGGTTTTCAAGGGGACTTTGATTTATAATGTGATGCGAGAGATTAGTAAATACGTTTTTTTCAACTTGCAGTATCGTATAAGTAATTAATATATTCATTATGTGTTTTTTTTCTGAGAATGTTTTGAGCCTGAGCACGCCTAAAGCTTTTTTCAGCTGCTCTGCAAATGCCAACAATATCTTTATTTGGGGATATTAGAGAACCCCTATTTTTCCGTGTAATTAAAGCAGACTCGCATGCTTCTTGACCTATGGCTATTGAACAATGGGAACATTTTATTGCACTTTTTAATTTCCTAGCTACGAAACCAGCTATATAAATTACTACGTCATCTACATATTTGCATAAGGTGGTGAAGCTTTTAAGAGAATCATCTATATTTATTTCAGTTTCTGTTTCATTGTTAGAATCGCAATTAAAGTATCTGTTTATTTGTTTTGTGTAAGTATTAGACGAGGATACTTCTAAGACGCTCGTATTGTCTAATGCAAGACAATTTCCATTAAGAAAAAAAGAAACATTGGTATGACATAATAAGCGTCTATATGCAGCCTTAAACTGCTTAGAGGTAGGATTATTGTTGAAACCTCCCCTGCTTCTTATTGCACTGAAAAACAATTCCAAATGGTCTTGTGAAAGTTTGTAAGTTAACAAGAAATTTAAGTTTTTTCTTTTTTTCAATTAAAGCGTCATATATCCCTTCAATACTTTTAATGCAAAGTAAAAATCCTAAAAAACCAGTTTTTCGATTGCTGGACAAAATCGATGGACCACCTGCTTTTATTTTTAATTCTTTAATATAATTCTCTGCTTTCGAAAAAAATGAGGAAATGGTTTTTTTATTTTCACCAGAAAAGGGGGCTTTAAATCCCTTACTTAAAAAATTCCTGCTGTTGAGGACGTCAAACAAATTATTAAAAATCTTTAAAAATTCTACTGTTGCTTCGCAACCCTGAAATTCCTCAAGTTTTAAATCGTTTGCAAGGTAGAGAAGAGCATCGGCAACACTATTACTTAAAACTTGAGCAGCAAGTTTAACTTTCATTTTTTCCTGGTACCATTCGATATGCCGGGATTTTAATTTAGGGGCAGCATATAAACCTTTATCCTTCTGAAATTTTTCTAACTCTTTAATGTAATCCCACTTGATTATATCCCCATTTTGATTTACTATGCTTCCTTTTGAAGCTAAAGTGTTTCTTACTAGCTTCAACATATGGCAAACATCTAAAATCACAAATACTTTTTCACTAGTAATTGAGTGAGGAAAGTAGGGTTTCATGTCTTTTTCTTGAATTTTTGCACCAAGATTGTTTGCCGTTGAAATATTGACACTAGTTCCATCAAAAGTCAATGCGGTGACTTCCACGCCAGTGTCAAAAACTAAACGCAAACATTCCGAAATTAAATTACTCCTTTCAAGAGCATTTAAACTATCAATTAAAAAATAAGCAACTGGAATTTTCCAGTTGGCATTTAAGGCATTTAACATAAATGTTAAAGCTTGTTTCGCAGGAGGTAAACAATCATTGTCTAATTGGGTTCCAAGATCTACATAGCCGCTGAACTTATCCCCATCCCACTCTATGTGTTTTCTGATAGAAATTTCATCAACGATAAGGCAGCATATGATTTTTTTACCAGCACTCATAGCTTCCGTTGACTTTTGTTTCAAAGTTATAAATGCTTCATGAGTAAATCCAGGATTTCCTTCTACAGTTTTGCACCATCTTCTTAAAGTGGCAGGATGAGGCAGCGACGTCGAAAATGTTCTGCGGACATATTCATATGCTTTGTTTGAGTAGAACTGCAGAGTTAAAGCGAAAGCTCTCAGCTCAGCTGGATATTTTTCTTTAGACGTTCCTACCTGGGTTCTTTTCAGAAGTTGCTCCGCAGGTCCTGTTAAAGAAAGCTAAAGAAAAAGGATTCAAATTAAACATATATAAAAGAACAATCATAACAGATATATAACAAAAATGTACGTAAACACCACATGTGTAAAGTAAAGTAACAGTATAGTAATGTAAGACAGTACATAAAGTAAAGACATTTTAAGTATAAATGTACGACACTTTAAATGTAATTAGTTATCAACTTTTCAAGAAAGATAACGTTCATCAAAATCTATAAAATGCAGTAGGTGCAAGATTATAGCGCCACTCTCTAACAAAAGTTCAATGTTTCGAAAGCAAGGACAATGATTAGTAACTAAGAAGAGAGTTTTTGCTGCAAAATCTTAGTTTGTATTACAATCTTTTTTATTATATATTGTTTAATACCTTTTTGATAAAATACTATTCAATCGCATTACTTTCTCTGATTTCAGTAAAATTTTAGATTTTCCTAATAATATTAAAATTAATTTTCACTCTTGATGAAAAGATTTTCTTATCTGACGTGTCTCTTATCACTATTGTGAAATAACATAAAACTTTAACAGTAAAAATAAAGAAAACTGTGTCGTAAAAAGTACGACACGCGCCCGCTCGTGTAAAAAATTAAAGCGCGCCCGCTAGAAGGTTAATTAATTCCCATTCCTTTAGGGTGTATGATGATAGCTAAAAAGATTTTAAAATATCGGACACTGATTTCAAGTACGAGCACAAAATATTACCAAGCGCACTAAGAGATCGCTAGGCCTAATGGAAGGTTAATGATGACATTAAGAAATATTTATTGAAAATTCATTAAATTTTTTACAAACCTCCAAGACATCACTTGCAGCATCAGTTATGAAAGATTTTTTCTTTATTTCTTTTAAGATTTGTTCCAACGATGCCACTCGTTTTTTCAATTTTCCATTCTGCTGTTGCAATGCTTTTAATTTTCTATTCTTTTTCGTTTTTTCCTCTTTGGCTTTCTGAAGAACCTTAACAGCCTTTGTAGGAGAGTGCATATCGCTTTCTTCAAAATCTCCTAAATAACAGCACCTTTTCTTCTTAGGCAAACTTTTCATATCCGAATTACTTTGTTCTAAAAACAAATAAAAAGCAGTTGCAGGTATAAAAAAAAATAATAAAAGCTTTTGCTATTATTTAAATGTTTTTCATTTCTAACAGATTACACATTCCCTTACCTTCAAAACTGTTTTGCCGCTTTAAAATAATTCTTTCTTTTGGAGCTTTTCTTTCATTATCTTTCCTCTTTAAATGAGAAGGGAAATCAAATATAGTAGGTACCGCATCTTTCTTTAACCAAGTACCTCCTAATTTTTCTCTCTCGAAACAACCTTCACTAAAATGTCTTGAACATATTGTAGAGTAATTTGTCGCTTTGAAGTTCTCCCTCTTCAATTTACTTTCCCATAATTTTCGGCGAGTTTCATCTTTTGGGAAGCTGAAGTATAAAATTAAAAAATTAGCAAAATGAGGAAATAAACTATATTTAATTTTTTTAAAAATCATTTTTGAGTTCGTTATTAAAATTCTCAGGTTTGGGGGAGACCGGGGTACAATGAACCGCTTTTGTAAATTTTTAGTGTTTACTCTCAAAATAATGATTTTTTTTTTTGCTTGGAAAAAATGTATACATATTACTTACATATCAAAGTTTGTATTGCACTCATTATAAATCTGTAATTGTCTATACTTTTTAATTTTTATTTCTTAGTAACACGTGATAAAGTGGACCA
>BGPR01004667.1:6199-19255 GCA_013235015.1 Araneus ventricosus | reverse complement strand
TTTTTTTTTTTTTTTTTGCAAAACTGTAGGTTCCGGAAGATACATCACAATATCTTGAACATTTACAGGAGATTTCATTATAGTTAGTCCATTATAAAAGTTATATCATTTAACACTTAATTTATGTATAATATCTATATATACAAACTATTACGTGTATTATTTTTTTAAAAACGCCTACTATTCTATTTAATTTTTCCTTAATATGGCTATAAATATAAGAATTAAAAATTTACTGAATGTTTATAAAATGTAAGCAAGAAAAAAGAATCTCAAATAAATAACTTAAAATCTTGTTCACTATTCTTTGACGCCTAATTAGGGTTAATACATAGATTATACTTTAAAAAAATGCACACTACATGATTCAGTGGTTAATTCACTCATTACAATAAAACATTTTGCTTATTCTTATATAATATCTAACTTTTAAAAGCATATAAGATACTGGACTACCATGGTTCATTGTACCCCATGTTGAACTTTGACAAAAAATAGATAAAAAAATTAAGAAATTTTATATTCAGTTATTTTAGCTGTATTAAATATAATTATATATGATCTTACATTTTATTGTGTGCAGTAATGTTTTCCAAATCACGATTACTTAATACAGAAAAGAAAATATGATTCACTGAAAAAATTTACTTTTGACTACTGCAAATCACCAATCAAGAATAATAAGGCTTAATTGTCATTTAAGCACATGGTTTCAAATTTTTTTCAAGACTACAGGCCTGTCATCCATGTGCCAAAATAAGAAACATTCAAAAAAAGAAATAAAATAAATAATAGGGGGTTAACCATTGTACCCCGCTCTCCCCTAACCACAAAATTAAAAATAATAACATTTATATATGTGATTTTTTTTCAAAATATCATTTCAAAATATTAGACAAAGTTTAAATCACGAGTTTATGCTTTACAAATAAACTTTCATTTCAATTCCTGATGAAATCTTTTACATGACTAACTCACACTGACGTCGCCAAAATGCGCGCCAAATTTCATTTAAATTGATCTTAAAGATAAAATAATATGAAAAGGTATACAAAAATAATAAAATTTACTTACCAATGAAACGTTATTGGTCCTCCCTTAATGAATTTCTCGTTACATCCAAATGCACAGCAGAATTTTACCATTTTTTACAAATTACGGCAGCTCTTCAAGAACGATTCCCATAGAATAACATTGAAACTTCACTAGGGACGGATGGTCCGAGTATACGAGTCACGTGATAAAAACCAGTTTTATCTTGGCGTCAGCTCGTTCGTAGCTATGCTCATTCCATAGATAGTAGTTCTATGATCCAGACTGAGAGGAGTTAAACTTAGATAACGTGTAAATAATTTCCAGAAGACTTTAATTGAACCAAGAAGATTCTAGAAGCTAATTAAATACTATTTAAACAAGGTCATAAAAAATTAACTCTAAAAATTAATATTTTTCAGAACTGAATATCAACAAGATCTGGATTCAGGATTCCACAGTGGCCTACTGTCCTTAACAAGATACTCTACAATGTTGTGATATTGTATGCACGTAATTTCACAATATTGTACAGAATTCAGAATATTGACCAACAATGTAAAAATATCGTCCAATATATTTGTTCTATTAAGAGCAGGTGCAGGTTTATCAACATTTCTCATTGCTCTTTAAAGAGAATTTTACACCTGATTTGTAAGTTTCTTGACAATTTGTTCATTTCGCTCCTTTGCCTGCTTCTTGTAGGTGGTACAGATGCCTACCAGTAGATTATTTACTTTTGGTTTACTGGCTTGACCGGTATACGATTAGGATTTCATTCCCCTTTGACTAAATTGTTCGCTATCTGATCACCTAGTAGATAGCATTGTTTCCTTATCCAATTGTGTCACAACATGTATGATGGATATGTTTATTGCTACAGAAGGAAGACAAGCATAGACAACCCCACATGTGGGCAACATAGACAGAAAATGTTACTTTTCAGTGACTTAAAAAGAGGGAATGCACTTTCTCAGCTAAAATTTTCTATCTTGAAAGCAGATTAAGGATTTCTGTTTACCCTTTTGGCATATGTTGTGGTGTGTGTGGTTGCAGAAGATAAAATGTAAACTATATACATTTATTTTACATTATATGCACTGCTAATTAGCTTAGGGAAATAGTCAAATTGTTATGGAAGGAAGACAAGAATAGACAACCCCAAAGGTGGAAAACATAAACAGAAAAAAAATATTATTTTTCAGTGACTTAAAGAGGGAATGCACTTTCCTATTTCTCAGCTGAAATCCTCCATCTTAAGAGGAGATTTTGAATTTCTGTTTGTCCTTTTGGCATATGTTATGGTGTGTGTGTATAGAGAAGACGTGATTTAAACTATATGCATTTATTTTACATTATTTACACTACTAATTAGCTTAGGAAAAAGTCATCGCATCCTACTTATACATAAATATAATCATAAAATGACAAAAAATTACCAGATACAAAAATGTAAATTTTAATTGATAAAGGAATGGCTAATGGTAGCATCACCAACACTTAATTTAAAGTTTAATCACAATCAACAGCAAAGTGGCAAATTTTATCTAAAATTAATTTGTTTGTATATTTTATTTAAAATCAGTTTCCCCCTTTTAATTTATAATAAATATATCTTTCTCTTCAGCATATAAAGTCACTTAATATCAGCAATACTATCTGCCTGGCTGGATACTCATTTGGAGGCGATGTTGCTTTCGAAATGTGCCTCCAGGCTGAACGTGATCCTCAACAGCATTCCGAAGTTCGCAACCTCATCATGTTGGATGGGTCGCCTGCTCTTCCGACTGCTCATACTCGGATGCACAAATCATGCTTTCAAGGTGATTCTATTGTAGAAAAGGAAACGCAAGCTTTATGTTCATATGTGCTGCAGTTTGTGGACATAAATATGATGGAGGCAAGTAAAATTTTTTTTTCATCAAGAATTTTCACTGAGCCATAATCTTATAGATTAGGCAGTGGGCAATAAAAATGCAGAGCTTAAGATGTTTTGCTTGATTATGAAAATCTTGCACCTTGGGATCAGAATTCAGTTGGATTTAAATAGAATTATTAAATTTTATTTGAGTGAAAAGGAATTTACTATTTCAATACATCTAAGAGGGTACATTACCCCACTTTAACATTTTAAGTAGTAATTTTGAAGAAATACAGATAAAAATAGGAAATTTAAATGGGAAATTTTGAATAGATGCAATTTAAGTCGATGGAAAAAAAATATGTGCCAGCAAGGATTTTTCTTCAATGATTTTTTTTTTTTTTTTGGATTGCATGTAAAAGAAGAATTTGGGTAAAAATTGTGATGATTATATGAGTTAAGAGTTATTCATCATCTATTCCTCATGAGGAATTTGTAAAAATTCACTAACTTTATTTTTAAAAAATAATATATGATATAAACCTTGTGCATTTCCCTAACATTCAGTGGCGGACTGGGTCTGAAAATAGCGGTTGCCAGCAGTCAATGGGAGCCCACTCATATCAAAAATGATATTTTTCTCTATATATATTTTTAAATTTTGTTTATTATAAATATAGTCAATTAAAAACAAAAAATGAACATGATATACTATATAAATTATTATATATTTTTATTATCTAAAAAGCTGTTATATATACTAGTAGTTTTGTGAACAGTAGACCTCGCGCCTCCCCTCCCAAAAAAAAAAAAAAATAGGGGGGATATATGTGTTTTTAAATTTTGACATTTATTTTCCGAATTCAAATTATTTGCGCAAGTCTGCTTTTATCATTATTAATTAAACTACAATTAAATATCTGCTTTTATCAATATCAACAAAATTACAATGAAATGCAATTTGTTATTATTAGTGGTATCTTTGGAGGCATTATGAGCTGAGTTTCGTTTGGGACAATCGTTGGAAAAACACTTAACAATACATGAAACGCAACCATTTAAGCGTCCATCATCTTGAAACGAAATTAAAAAAAATAAAAATCTTTACACATACGGTCGTTTTCGACGACATCAAAGAGCATTCATACCCAATTCAACGAAAATCGAACAACGCGTATGATCGGGACAAAACAAATTACAGACTGTATTAGACAAGTCAGTAAATTACTGACAAACTGTTTTCACACGAACTGTCCAGTGAAAACAAGACCTCACTTCGCTAGTCAAATAACTAATTATAGTCTACATGTATTATACATATTATTGAATGTAAGAAATACAAAAACAAATTTATGATTGAATTTTAAACCAGTTTTGGTGGGTGTATAGCTTACTGTAATTTTGGAACTGTACTGTTATTTTGAGAATATTTTAACCAAGCTGAAATTATAGAGCTAACCATGTACCAAGTTCAACAAATTTAAAGAATACTTTAAAAGATTAACAACTCAAAAGTACAGAACTCAGTAAGCGCTTGAGTTTACTAGATATCTAGTCAGTTGTTGAGTTTACTAGATGGTATGTCAATAATTACTTCTGCATCCAAATCATCTAACAATTCCTTTCCAATAGAAGCAATATACAGTGAATTCCAAGTTCTCTTCAGACAATGAATTTCTAAATCTCTTCTTTATCTTTAGCTTTGAAAAACAGAATTCATTAATATCATTAGATCATTCATTACGAAAACTAATATTATTACAAATATGTCGTGATATCTCAAAAATGGATTTCACTCCTTACATATAAAGTTCTTTTAATATATTTTCAATCGATGCAGGCCTATTAAGAACAGACAAACGAATATCCTGATTAAAAGAGTAAAAACAAGCAAAATGGTATTCATAATATTGGAACCCAACTTAACCATAATCGGGACTCTGAGCTAAACTAAATCTAAATAATGATATTATTCCAACTAAATTCTAATGAATAGAAAGACTCATGAGCAATTAGTAATTATTAGTTATTAAGCGGTTATTCTTAGCATTGAGATTATAATCCCTCACACGCGTTGTTTACAAATCCCTTTGATAAAAGAATGAGTGTATGGATGTACTAATATTTAATCATATTCGGTGGCGATCTTAGCAAAACGGTTTGCAATCTCCACAAAGAAGGAGCACTTTTTCTCTGCGACGAGATCATTGCCTGGCTTTCTAGTATATTTTGACCCAGATAAGACTGACAAGACTTTGGATTCAGAAATTTAATTTTGGACAGCATACAAATTTGCATTTGATTTTAGTACTTTTTAATGTAGCTATGGAAGACAAACTCTCAGTGATAATTTTTATTTTGACTTTGTTCTTCAAGGTCCACCCTACCCTAAAATTAAATTCTAATAGTTCGTTCAACAAAGCAGGATTAAATGAGTTCAAGCTAAAGCAAGGAATTGATAACAGCATAGCATATAATTTTTAAAGACACGCACCAAGAATTTAAAGTTGACACCAAGTCTAATACCAATAAATCTCTCACCCACAGGGTTAAAATCAATTTTCCGAGTAAAATAACGAAAATATAATGAAAAATGTTCGATTTTAAATTATTTAGGTTAAATTTTTCTTATACGGTTTTAGCGAAAAAGTGTGAAGGAGAAATATTGCCCATTAATAGGGTATTTTTTGTAAGAACGAGGGAAGAAAATTCTTTTAATGATTATTAGTTTAGTGATTTGTAGTAATAATATTTTCGTAATTTGTCACTAAATTTATATCATTACAAAAATAATTTTTTGAATTTCTAAAATAATAAAAAAAATCATTTTTCTGAAATGAGTTTTGAAAGATATCACGGGGAAAACAACAAAATATTGCTCAATTTTTAATAACTGAAATTTTAATTAACTTCAGGACTTTCAAAAGTTGACAGTGATTCTCCTAAGTTTGATTCTCCTCCCTTTTGTTTTGAAGAACACATGTAAAAAATTTCATCGAGTTTGGACAAAAACTGTAGATTTTTATAAAAGACGAACAATTCCTCTTTACATATAATGAACTAAACATTTGTATTAAATCAATTTCAAACAAGACAGTTGAAAACAAGAAAATTATAAATTATAGCTGCATTTTATATTTTTAAGCAATAAAATCTATCACGAAGTACCATAGTGTTATTTCTATGTTTTACTTCTGATCATGCTTTTGGATGCAAATGTCAACAAATAATAAAAATGTATGTGTAGGTTGTTGTCTGTCTGTTGATATTCTACAGTCCGTTGAATCTCGAGCCACCAAATTTGGTACAAACAAGAGCGTAGCAATATGCATCTCGGAAAGTTTTTAAATTTTAATTAATTAAAAATTAAGCAAGAATTGTGAATTTTTTCAAGTATAGCTCACAAAATATTACCACATAAAAATAATTTGTACACATTATTTCAAAATTTTTATCTTTCAATATGATGCCAGTTTAGTTGCTGTGCAATTTTTTCATTAATTTTGCAATTTTAAAAAATATTTTTGAGCATAATATTTGACAATACTTTGAAATGTTGCAATGGAAGTCGATCAACTTTCATTGTTTCAAATCAATAAATCTTATATTTGTCTTCTGATAAAGAAGAAGCATGATATAAAATTTTATCTTACGATATGAAAAGTTTCTTTAATGCAATAAATTGCATTCCATTTCACCAGTTTTATAGTCCAATTTTTTTTTTTACCTCATTACTTTTCGCAATGATCTTAAAACTCATCTTTCCTGTTACGAAAAAGAAAGTTTTTCCTGGAGATTATATTAATCATTTTGTGTTTAATTAGGTTAAATATTCACTCCATAATTAGCTTATTAAAGTATAATAATTCTAATTTAAATTAGAATTATCCTTGACCAAAATAAAAAAAAATAACTTCCTTGACTCTCAAGATTTTTAGCCTTTTTTATCTGCTAAATGTAAAAACTTAAGTCATTAATTTCATTCGATGCGAAAAATACTACATCAAAATTTAGTTCAAATATTAATACATTCCCTGTCCACTGTTTTTCAATTTTTTTAACTAATTTATTTCTTGGTCTTTTGAAACAATTAATGGCTTCAGCTTACCAAAAATGAAAAAAGTTGGTGAATTTAAAGTTGGCTGGCATAATATAATCAACACTGTTAATAAGAATAATTATTCAGCTATTCGCCGAAGATTGTCAGTATTTAATACTAGAAAAGCAATGTAAAGACAGGGAAAAATTGAGTTCACTTCTCTAAGTTTTTTTTCTCCTTTTATAAAATATGCATGTTCTACTCTCTCTGTTTGTTGACTGAAAACAGGAACCACTCCCCACACCCAAATTATTTGTCACGAAAGAAAGGGCACTTTACCGTTTTTACAACCTTGTTACCAAAACCAAAGAAGCACTCCCATAGACCCCCCACCCCCAAGGAAAAGGCGAGTGTCCCCTTTTCACCGATGCCATTTTGTCAAATTGAATGATTCCACCTACCCTTGTAACAGTTTCAGCGGTCCGAAGTAGACAATTTTCTTTGTTCGCTTGTCTGTCAGTTTTGCTACTGTAAAAAGCACTAACAACAAAAAAGAATGCTATTTAGACATTTCCAAGGACCGCACCCTTCCTGCTCAGAGGGGTCATATCTTTGATCTTCTGGAGATTGATATGAGTGGTCATTGCACAGAAGAGGTCGACCTTGTAGAGAAGAGGTTGTGTGAGGAACATAAAACTACTTGCTATTTTGTTGGCTTTAGAAAAGACACAGGAATTTCTCTAGAAAAAATTCTTCCCTTTCTCTCTCTTTCACATACACATATTCTGGGGGCCCATATCAGCTTATGTTTAAGGGTGCCCACTTGCCATCGGGCAAGCTGGCAACCTGCCCAGTCCATCACTGTTAACAGTTATGCTATTTCTCTGAAAAATGTCTTCGATCTTCCCTTTCTTTGTACCCATATTTAACGAAAATATTTTAACTGAATTCCGTATTACATTTCAAATGTTCTTAGTGTATCAATTAATCTTTTAATAATTAAGATAACAGATAATTTTCTTATGCTCTTTAATAGAAAAAAGATAATTCAAGTTTCTAAAGGAAACCAATAATATGCATGTTGAATTAATTTAATTTATTTATAAATTTGAATCTTAACTCTTTCCTTCATTTGTTCATAAATTGACCAAAAAGTTGAACCAGTTTTTATGAAAAAAAATTATTGATATGAATGAAAATTTTTCAAAGTTACTAACCTTAAAAATTTTCTCCATCAAAAACATTTATCTCTACTCAGTTTTATTTATTTATATTTGCATGGTGAATTATCAAAAATAGATATTTAAAAAATGCACCCTAATGTTTTTATTCTTATTTTATTGTGTTTTTTAAGTCTTTAGAAATTGTTATTCTGCTATAATTCTTAGAAAAAGATATTAGATAGAAGATATAATCCTTAAAAATAGA
The DNA here is from genome assembly GCA_013235015.1 of Araneus ventricosus. Lineage (NCBI taxonomy): Eukaryota > Metazoa > Arthropoda > Arachnida > Araneae > Araneidae > Araneus > Araneus ventricosus. The sequence goes on along the minus strand of BGPR01004667.1, from coordinate 10,895 downwards.
TATTTAAAAAATGCATCCTAATGTTTTTATTCTTATTTTATTGTGTTTTTTAAGTCTTTAGAAATTGTTATTCTGCTATAATTCTTTTCTACAAAAAATTGTCTATTTAATTCATAAAAATCCAGAGTTTCATATACAATGTGTAACATAAATTAGAACAAGCACTTATTTCCTTAAATATTTCACCTAGGCAGATACTTCCAATAGAAAAAGTTTCATCTAATAAGGTAGGAATTTGTGTGAAACCACGTTCGCATCTGTAGAAGTTGAAAATAAAATGTTAAGAAAATTAAATTTTGATACGTTCCCAATAAAGCAAATGTACCAATGTTAAAATGTTCCTTTTACACTCATCTATGTTTAAACTATTTTCCACGATTTTATCTGCAAAACTTGCAGAAATATCTTAATTTTTAAATTTAAAGGGTTTGACCACAAATTTATATGGAGATGTTCATTGCAGAAATTATAACATAGAAAAATTGCGAAATGCAAATATTTATTAATAGTACATCATCCGATCATCATGGATTGAAAAATTTGGCGAAAGACGCATACTTTCATTGCCGGATTGTTGCACTTGATAAAGAATAGAAGAACAACTTCAGAAAAGAAAAATTAACCCAAAGCAGGTAAATAGCCTAATATCGGACTCGAATATTAAATTATTTACTCTCAGCGTTGTGCGTATTATTAAGTTTCGTTTTTTAGAGCTGCAAAACTCAATAAAATTATTTTAAAAATTGTATTTTCGTTTCTTTTTCCTTATTTGCTTACTTCTCCACTGCGAGAGTTAGATTATGAACAAAAAACGAGAAAAGAATACAAAAATGAATGAAAAAATAAGACAGAGACACTAAGATGGTGCTTCACAACAATTAGTTTAGGAAAGCACCTAAATTCGCTCTTTGTGTACAACAAAATGATATGATTGGTGAATAGCTCTCCTTTCTGTATTTGAACTTAGCCAGAAATGGATTTTTCGATTTTCCTGTTTGGCGCGGGGCCAACTTATATTTTTTTCACCCTTCAATCTCAACCAAGGTTTGCCTTCGCGCTCTTGATTTGTTTTTCTTTGATTTCTCGTCCATTCGCTGTTTTGGGGTTTTGGATTCACCTTCATTTTGCCTCAATAGGAACTTGGCTAGTTACAAAAGATTCGATTTCTGTTATATAGAGTCACTTAAAGACTTTAATTTTCTAAAATACAATTCAGATAATTACAACTATAACTTTGGTATATTTAAAGGGGAAGCTATTTTTGAGAAAAATTATATTTCAATTCTATTCTAGCAAAATTTTTTACAGCACTTCTTGTTTCTGAGCAGATGGGCCGTCACTACTGATACATCACCGTGGATATTTTTCAAAGATTCACAAAATGAACTATTTTTGTAAATGCTTCAATTAGTGTATTATTTAACTATTTTTAGATTTGATAAGTTTTATCAAACACATTTTTATTTACTAATTTCGCCCTTTAAATAACTAATTGAAATAAGCATGTTATCCGTAAAATGTACATCGAAAGATTGGATCAAACAGCATTGAGAAAAATGTTTCTAATATGTTTTAGGTATGAAAGGTCAGAGGTATGTTCCAGTTATGTTTCCTTCCCACTTTTCGGTGGTCAAAGTCAATAAATTTATCTTCTTATATCTCTGTAAATTTTGCAGATCGAAGCGTGCAACTTTTTATGTTCATAGATGAATTTAAGTGAAACATTTTACTAATTGACATTTTTATACTATGGTGACCGTATAAAAACTGAATTTTTTAAAATTTTTACAATCAATCCCTTTAGAATTCAAAAATTTTTTATACGAATTCTGATCTTATTTAATGAAACTTTGTAACTGAAATTTTATGTCTAGGATCAATATTTAAGGAAACAAACGCTTTTTCCAATTTTCTGGGACATCCTGTATTATTTAAATCGTATTTCAAATTTCATACATGCACAGATAGATTTTCAAAAGTTCTATTTATAGGATGTTGTTTTATGGTAGCAGTCAGTTGGATTAAAAAATAATGTGCATTGTAGTAATATGATTTAAACTTGTTAAGGAAGTTTTGAAGGAGTAATATGGGATGAGGAACAAAGATTTGCTAACTCATTTTACCCTTATTATTTGATAGGAACATCAAATTCCTCTTTTTGCCAACTTTGAAGTCATTATTTGTATATATCTAAAGTAATGTTTAAAATTGTGTGATGTCACACTATTTTAGAGTAAGAAAATGTTTTCTATATAGTTTTAATGATTTAAACCATTTTAACAAATGACTAACTAAAGCAAATAAATGTGAATTCAATCAATTTTTCAAAATTTATTAGTAGTTTAATAAAGTTTAAATTATTGCTGATTACTTATTCGTTACAGTGAAAACAGATAATTCTATTTTCATTCATTATATTTTTATTCATTTTCAGTTTAGCAAAGAATTGAAGACTTTACCTTCTCTTGCTGATCGTGTTAAAAAATCTGTTGAAAAAATCTCCGCCACCTACAAGAACTTGCAATCAGAAGACCTGACATTGGCTTTTGACCTTTATTACAAGAAACTCTTGATGTCACTTAATTGCATGCCAAGACACAAACTTAAGAAAGAAGTTACACTCATCAAAGCCTCAGATAGTCTTGATATGACGAAATATATCTCAGAAACTTATGATCTCGAAAAAGTAAGTTGGACTGATTATTTAAAATTTTCTTTGCTACCGTTTCTGTGAGTAAACAATACTCTTTTTTTACTTTTGTAAACGGGGGAGGGCAGAGGAGACATTGCAGACTGAGTGATAATTCTGTTTCGTAAAGTCAGACTGTTCAGATATATGGGTTTGTATAATCAGACATCCGAATACATATTAAGTCAATTAATGCATTTGTCGTAAGATCATTGAATTATTCAGAACAAGTTTTTATAAATTAAAGTTTTAAAAGAACAAGTTTTTTCATTAAAGTTATATAAATATATAACTTTAATGAACTGGTGTAAAGTGAGTTTAAATTTATGAATCGGTTGGGTTAAGTGACGGAAAAGAAAACGTTAGTATTTATCAATCTTGTATTCATCACACAACTCAAAAATTGATCACATTCAAGATAATAATGAGCATTTATTAACCCTCCGTTAGGCACGTGAATCTTTGTTACACGGTTAGGCGCGTAGGGAAGATATGCTCCCCATTTTCTCTTCTTTTTTCCTGCCTATATTTTTTTTCTGAAAAAAATATATGAGTTGCAAAATAAATTATAAACATCTAAGAAATGGAAAAATAATTTTAGGTTGCTATCGTAAATATTTTTATAGACTGACAAAAAAACCATGACAAAATACTATGAAGAAATCACAAAATTTTACACATGCTTCTTTTAAATGCTCACAATAAGCCCAACTACAGCATTTTGACAATATTTTTGGATAGTTTCATCCCTAACCGTTCCAAAATATTTGTCTCAATCTTTATTTGTCGTTTTTTGGTTCTTTGCCATTGATTCCGAACGTAAAATTTGTTATTCTTTTTAATTCCACTGTAAGGCTTGCATTGGACAGCTCTGCATAAAATTTTAATTATAAAATGTATCGAACTGAAATTTTCGATGATACCAATTCGTTTCATACAGAGGCGGCGGCAGAAATTTTCCAGCGGGGAGGCAATTCTTGCCCGTATTTGAATAATAATGGCGAAATGAAACACCATAAGACAAATGAAAGAAATGCAAGATCCGATGTTTATAAATCAAAACTCGGAAGCTCTCTAAAAAAGAAAACCTTTTATACAAACCATGTACAAGAAAATTGGATTTTAAAGATTAATAATAGGGGAAAAAAGAAAATTCTTTCTCCCCAATAGATGGCAGCATGGTATTCATGTTGCGTTTTTAATTAATAAACAATGAAACAACAATGTAACATTAACATAAAAAATGACGCTTGCAGAAATGAAAAATGTAATGTTGCAAGAGTTTATTAATTTTGGCGTTTTAATTAATATCTTTTTAACTAATTGTAATTTCGGAATTTAAATAGTCAAAATGGATTCCTTCCGTTATTCCCCATGTTTTGTTACTTTTGGCGTGCTTCTCCGTTCAGCGGTGAGTGAAGTGAGCGGTGCGTGGCCCGGCATTGCACAGGCCATCTCGAATAATGCGTCATTCCCTGGTGAAGAGAAGAAGTGAGGTCACGTGGAACATGCCCAACATTCTATCCTAGATAAATAAGGAGAAAAGAGCGATTGAAACATTTTGCCGTGTAAACGCGTCGAAATAGACTTATTTTTAAAAAAATCGTTATTTTGTAAAAAAAAAAAAAAAAACAATGTCGTGGCGAAATGAATGGTCTATCCGACTGCGCAATTATTTTTTGTCTGACTTTAGTACGGAGGGAAGGAGATAAATCGGCGTTGCTCGGGATCCATATTTTTTCATATGCCCGCCTCCAGTTTATATACACATGAAGCAAGATGCACTGCATAGATGAAATCTCAAAGTTAAACCTCACGGAAAACAACATTCTTAGTAAAAGCTCTATTTGAGCGATTTAATTTTCCTTGTTTCTTTGTATCAATTACCAAAACCAAACACAACGTCATCCATATTGCATTATTGCAGCTTTCAACGATGAAAGAGAAACGCGCAATTAAATCTACTCTATTAAAATTCGAAGGTAAACAAACGTATGTATGTATGTA
>BGPR01004666.1:59029-93545 GCA_013235015.1 Araneus ventricosus | reverse complement strand
GCTTTTTTCTCTCTTAATACTTTTAAATTTGCCTCCTTCCCATGCTGGCAAAGACATTGCTGTCTTGGCCTCTACTTTCCTTCTTTATTTTTTCTGCCTTTCTATTCCTGTTTTGGGAATATAGATGGCGCCACGGAGTGGTAGTGTTTAAAGTTTTGCTTTTCTCGAAAGCGCGGGCAAGTTTTATCTGGTTGTATTCTAAAGGGGTAAGTTTTTTACCTTATGAAAGCTTATTAATTAAGCTTGATGGCTAATATTTTATCGCTCTTATTAGCGTATTTAATGCTTTTTCCTTTTTCTTTTGACGTTTGTTCTTATTGTTTTGCTCCTGTTGTTTTTTTGGGGGAGTTCGGGCTATGAGAAGCTTTGTCTTGGTGAAAAAATAGGCCTGCTTCTACAGAAAACTCCTTAAATATTCTTTTGAATCCATTTCGAATATTTTCTAGCCCTTGAAAAAGTGAACTAGAATGGATTCCTTGTTTTTGCTGTATGAATTTCGTTTACTTAAAATACTATAGGATTGCTTGCATTACTTTCTTTTTTTAATTTAGGCTTTATTGGTATATTTGTCTGTCTATCTTCTCACTGATGTGGCGTGTAATGTTAGAAAGAGGAATATCGGCTTAAGTGTCATCCTCGTCAAATGGCACTGGTTAAAAAATTCAAGGTTCAACTCCAAAACCCCCAAGTAAACAATAGCTTCATGACAGGACGTTAATAGGGAAAATAATCTAAAATAGAATTAAATCGCATTATAAGAAATACCAAGTATATATGTATTACATGTTAAAAGATGAAATTCATACGTTCCTTAAGAATAATTTAAAGAGGAAAATACCCTCATTTCTTTCAAATAAATCCTCTTTTAAATAATAAGAACTCAACTAAATTTAGTAAAAATAACCTTTCTTCAAGAACATAACTTTTTCTAACCCCTACAGGAATTGAATAAATTTATCTCTAAATTTATGACCTCGAATATTGTATCGTTTCGTTATTTTTTTAATTAATATTATCAAAGCATAAATATTTCTCTTTTTTCCCTTTCAGGACTGTGTTTTGCTTTACCTGGAAGAAAAATTTCCGGGCGATGAGTGCAAAATAGACAGATGAATATACAGAAGTGCATTCAATGAATAATGAGGATTCTTTAATGGAATAAATTAAAAATTAACTATTTATGAATTGTTTTTTAAATCTATATAAATTCGTAAATAATTTAAAATTTAATTTTTTGATATTTACATAGAACAAAATGATGAGAATTGTTTTATTACAAATATTCAACGCTGTATTACAAATATCTGTGTTTAACTGTAATCCCACCGCCGTTTTGGCTGTTATTTATGTAAAAGTGACTGGACAGTCAGATTGGCGGCAGCCACTCGTTTTCTGTAGCGTCGTCTTCAATAAAAATCAAAAATTTACTTAGAATTCTACTCAATGAATTTTATTCGATATACAGTTCAATAAATGAATAGGAACTAACAAGAATTTTTGTGATATAAAAATGACAGTTTTGCGCGTTTCTTTAAAAGATCTGTCAGAACTTTACTTCTGCATGTAACTAATTTTAATGATCTGAGTGTGCTACACATTTCCATTCTCTCATTCACAAGAAATTATTTCGCATCCAATCACAACAAACTGTCTTGTTTTTTCTTTCTGTGTAATAAGAAGGCTCTACTTCGAGATTGGAGGGTGGCAAGCTCGTCACTCGAGTCCCCAGAATATGCGGGCTCAGCGTACGTTGATTGTACCGTTGTGGGTCAAACATCCTGACGTTGAAATGGCGCGGTTGTATGGAGGGTCGGTTCAGATATCTTTTCCTTGCCAAATGAACAATGTTGAAAATGGCATCAGAAACAGCCCCTCATGTAGCTTTTCCATTACAATATTAAGGGTGCTTTATCGGCCCTTATGATGATGTATCGTATGGTTATCGGGTCTTGTACATAAAGAAATAAAACTGACTCTCATAAATCAAATTAATTTCTCTCCAAATATTTTGTCACTAATATTTATGAATTTTGGATTTTAAAAATACAGTCAAATCGCATCATAAGGAGCCCTCAACTACGCTACTATTTTTCCAAATGGTCCCAACTGTGGATTTAGAAAGAGAAAATTAATTCTCTGCAAACAGCACACTGATTGTCACCGTTTTCTATTCTCTTAATAATCTGCACTACCCTGCATAGAAAAAGCTTTTCGTTTACTAACACTGTCCATTTTAAATCTACCGAACTATTTAGTTATTTTAGTGCGGCTTGGGTGGCACAGGTAGTGGAAAAATAGTCCTCCAACTGAATGAGAAGATCAGATGATTCTATGAGATAGAGCTGGCAAATAGGAAAAGTGGGAATTTCGGTTAGCTGTATTCGAATTCCTTGCTTTTGATATCCGTTACAAGCATTTGAAAAGTCATTAGTAACATAGGTGTTCAGATGACGAGGACGTCACCTGAGTCTGCAAACCTCCTTTTCAAACCTCCGAACTACGCCAATAGGAAGATATTTGACTAGAATAGAATGGAATGACCAAAGCTGACCTATTTATCTACTGGGTTTAGAAAGTTCCCGCTGTTGACGTGGAAGAGCTCAGCGCACCATTTATTGAGGCCAAAACCAAAGTTACTCATCACCCTCCTCCGCTCTTGATCTTGATTTAGATATTTCTTTAAGTGTCAGTGCTAATGTTTTTTTCCTCAACTTGATTGTTTTTCAGACATCTGAAGGAAGAAAGCCCCAATAAGCAACTGAGCATAAAATCCATATGAACATTTGGTTAGGCAGTAGTTTGATGAGTGGCTTTATTCAAATTTGAGGTCTATTTTTGTAAACATAAGTTTGATTTGATGATAAGTTTGATCGATTGTTTAGTGCGAAGGAGGACTGTCTGTTTATGAGCGGGTATTGGCTATTCCTTATTTAGATTTTTTTTCAAATTTTTCAAAAGCATTTGTTTGAAATCTTCAATTCCTTCAATTTTCCGGTCTTTGTGAATGACGTCATTTCTCATGTACAGTCGTCCTCAAAATGAATGGAACGACTCTGTAACTCTGCTATATATCCTTGAATCTTCACAAAACTAGTGTAGATGTTAATGGCTCAAGATGACAGGTTTATTCATATCAAAAAACTGATTAACCGAGTTAATTAACATAGTAAATTAACTGCTATCTCGGAATTTTCCCATTACGCCTATCAATTCTTTTCGCTGAATCGACTCCCCGTCATGAAATTAGCCTCTCCAGAAAGTATTTTCATAGATTTTTGATTAAATTTTGAGAGTTATAGGGTTTTGAAAAATGGCGGTTCCCATGTTATATGAATTTTAGAAACTTTTGACGATATCTGAGAAAGTATTATATATTTCTCCAAAATTTTTTCACTCAGTAAAAGAACATTATTTTTTGCATAAAGTCATGAAAACATTCATAAATAAAAAAAAATTAATAATTTAAAAAAATTTTGAACATTACTGTGAAAAAAAAACAATTGTAACATAGTAAAATTTTTACTTGAGAGTAAAGCTGAGATCTTATAACGCTGGTATAGAAAAACTAAAAGGCATATCCATATTAGTTTTCGAAATATTTACAAGAAACTGCAAATTCCCACTCCTGACAGGCCACGCCCACTTTTTTGGGACCGTATATTACATTTTTTTTTATTTAGCGTTCCACTCTTCATGAAGATCGAGCTGTAATAATCATTATAAAATCGAGGTTGAATGAATATATTTTTTATTTTAATATCAGACGATTTTAACACGAAATAAATTTTGCTTCCGTTTCTCAAATTTTTAAATTGTTTACTTATATGATGTTAAATTTGTAGCATTCAAACAAGTAGAATTTCTCATTAGATGAATTAGTATTTATATTGTTGGTCTACGATTTGTATCAAATCAGTTTTAGACGAAATAAATATATTTTTATTTGAAATGAAGTATCTGATATACTTGTGTTAATACACTGTATATTTAGTGTGTGCATGTGTCACTTTGTTTCGAATATTAGTTTTATATACACTATCTGATCAAAAGTATGCGGACAATTTGGGATTTTCACATTTTTAGAATTTCTCCTGAAAGGCTGAGCTGACTGCCGTTGAACTTCCACCATGTAAAGAAAGGACTCTTGCTCAAATTTTATAGTGGAGATTCAGTCCTGAGTGTAATTAGGGGACCGTGTACAAATAGATGAAGTCGAAAATTATTTTTGGCCCACCCCGCTTCAAGGAAAGCTTACGAATGGTTATGTTTGATGCGTATAATATTTACATAAATTTTTGTCAACGCAGCACAAATATTCGGGAAGATATGAAGGTTTCCTTAAAAAATCCCAAATTTTTCCGCCTGTTTTTTCTTATAACATGCAGAGTTTTGTGTTACATTATACAAAACTTACAGAAAAAATGACAATATCTTAGAAAAACATTGTGTAAAAAGTTGTAAAAAAATTGAATATTAAAGAAAATATGAGCAGTTGTAGTAAAGAATAATTTACTGCGCATGCGCGATACACAGCGAAATTTTTCTTTCATAACTTCAAAGCCAAATATGTAGATGAACTTATATAAAAACTCCAGTCAATTATCATTAAGATTTAGAAGGAAATCAGCACTGCAATGAGCAGAATTTTTGCTTCCCTCTAAGAGAAACAAAACGACGAAAGGTTTTAAACAAATTGATATTTGTGACCTTTTTTAGAACGATATTTGGCAAATATCGTTCTGAAATTTTAACCATATAAACCCTACTATATATTGCGTACTTAAATGAAATTTCACAAATTTTGCTCTAATTGTAAACAAATTAAAAATACTATACCAAAATTTATGTTTTCTTTTCAATTTACTCCTGTTCTAGTTAAGCTATCCGAACATTCGACGACTCATTTTATAGATATGTTAACTGCCTATAAATTTTTAATTTAAACTTTTTGTCTCAGATTCGATTGCCTTTTATTTAAACGCAAAAAATTGATCTTCCGAATCCTCTCCCCCCCCCTTTATCCGGTCCGATCTCCATTTATAAAATACCGTGTCATGTTTTGTATGGCCGACCCAATAACTTAAAGCAATAAAATTGCTGTTATGTATTTATCCAAGTTAAAGTAGAATTCGACTCGAATATTAATGGCTTTTAGAAAGCTACCGTAAATACCTTCTTAATGGAGTCGTGAGCAGGTCATATGTATTAAACTGGGAATTTTTGTCCGTATGCATCGACATAGAGGGAATTTTAAATTCCGGAATCATGTGCCCTTTATTGAGCATTGAGGATGATTCAAACACCGCGCCGACTCGTTTTTATAGGCAGGTCAATAAACTCCATTATTGAAATCTACCTAACTGATTTGAATTTGAATGCCTCCAAAAGATGGCAAAAAGTGAATAGGTTGGTTCAGCTCATTTGGAATAAGTGGCATCGAGTTTACCAAAGTGAGATACATCAACGTAATAAATGGAAATTTTAAAAAAATAATAAAAAAGTTGGGGATCTGGTAGTCCCCATCGAAGAAATATGCATATCTTTAAATGGCCTTTGGGCAGAATTATAGAAATATATAGCGGTAGGGGTAATCTAATAAAGGTCGTGAAATTCAAAACCAAAAACGGCTAGTGCAAACGAGCCATCTCACGAGTGTGTCCTTACCTATGTCAATTGGAAATTTATGTAATTGTGTAATATTTTATTGCTTTTCCTTCTGAATTCTTTCTAGATGTGAAATATTTAATACTGTGACTAACTAATTGAAAGTCCCGTTATATGATATTTTCTTTGATATAGTGCAATTTTATCGTGAGTCTCTAGATAGTTATATTCTTAGTAATATTTTACTGAATGTAGTGTTTTTATTGTACAGTCGCGGAAAAAAACACCCAGCATTATGCTGTCGTCTTTTATCGTATATTAAAACAAATGATACCATTTTACAAGACACATCGTATACTAAAATCTGTTATGGATAAATTTCATACGGGGTCATCTACATACTTAAAATTGCATTAACCTCAAAAGTTTCAATTTTGATTTTTGACGAAATAAATTTTGATGAAATAAATAAATTATTCATCACAAAATACCCCAAGATATAAATTTTGGTTAATATACTATCAATAGATAGAAAGATATTCTGCATTTTGGGTTCTAAATACGAAGGGTCGTCTCCAGATTTAGATAATGAAGCTCGCTGCTTTTGTTTATATGTCGGAGGTAGAATTTTAATTAATTTCGCACTTTAAACGCCATCTTAAAAGTTAAGATGAACTTTTTGTTAGAGTAGAATATTCGCACACTACATCACTAAGTTTCACGCCATTTTAAATAGTGCTGATTGGTTGTCGTTTTAACGTTTTCTATTCTCTGTTTCACTGTATCATTATGAATCCTCGTTGGCTGCCTTTAAATCTTTTCTGTCCTCTTGAAAATCTATATATGAAAGTGACTTACATTTTATCCTCACTGTGATGCTGCTTTTCATGTGTGATAGATAGACCATGCTGAAAATAAAACCTAATTTATTCAATCCAAAGTCATTTTCCACGATGAGGTGGTTACAATGTTAACAGCAGAGCGTGGTTTTCCCTCTTTCCTGGCCTGCGTTTATACTCCGATGCGTTAAGCGGCAAAGCAAGTCTATCATACTAGGATGTATTGCTCTTGGGTTTTATTTCCTCCTCTCAACCAGAAAGTACGATTAATGGCTTTGAACAAAGAATATGAAGTTACTCCTTTCAATGGGACTAATTTTTCTGTTTGGAAAATACGAGTAAAAGCCATTTTTGCTGCAAAAGAATAGGATAGCTTCTTAGAAAAAGAAGCTGATGCTACTAATGAAGCTGAAGTGTCGAAAAAGGTGCTGTGAACCGAATTTTGACGCGAAAAACACTAGCAACTATTCGAAAGAGAAAGAACTTTAAATACGACAGCATATCGATGAAATTTTAAAGCTAGTATAGGATTTACTTGTATCCGGTTCAGAAGTAATTGACATTGATTCTATTGTTTACATTCTGATGTCTTACTTAAAAATATGAATCAGTTAAAGTTGCTTTGGAAAATCAACCTAATGTAAATTAACCTTAGAATTCGTAAACCGGAGATTAATAGATTCCTAAGCATTAATGAGCGACTTAAAATTTGTAGATAAATCCTCTATTAAATCTCCGATTGATAATGCTAGTTTTGCGGCTCAACACAAGAAACTCGTCTCCAACACTTGTTCTAAGGAAGATCAAACTTCGAAATTTTGTAGATTAATGTTTCCAAATACTTTTCCTGCGGCAAAGCCGGACATCACAAGCTCGATTGCCCCGTGTCGAAATCTGCGGCAGTTTTTGGTGCAAGACATTCAACCTATGAAATAACTTTTGCAGCAGGAACTTTAAAAGAAGATAAATTCATCATTGACTCAGGTGCAACTTCGGATATGCGTTTAAAAAAAGAATGGTTCAGCTCTGTGTAACCAGCATTAGGAATCATACAGTGTGCCTCTAAATCTGCTGTTATTAAAATAAAAGGAATGGGAATTATTCGAGGTGAAATTTGAAATAATGTTAATTTGAAATTAAAAGATGTGCTTTATGTTCCATATTTAAATGGATAGTTGTTATCTATTCAAAAGATAGAGGCTGAAGGTTTTTGTTTTATCTTGAAAAATGAAGAAGTGTTTCCTGAAAAAGAAAGTAAGTGTTCCCCTAGAAGCAAAATGTCATCGGCCATTGAAAGGCCTTTCATAGAAACCCGATCACACAATGATCGGCCGATGAACGGATTCTTATCGGATAAGGATGAATTTTCATCTGGAATTGCTCCGAAATGTCTCATCGGCCATAGATCAGCCGATCATCGATATCGGATGAGTTTTACTAGCCAATACGATAGAAAACCGAGCAGTGCGGTTTCATGGCGATGAATTTCCGGTAACTTTTAGATGAATATACAGACAGATTTGGATGTGTGTACGATGAAACATTGGTTGTTGAAATAAATGGTTGGTTGTTATTTTTAATGAAAAAGATGACCAGTATATTTTAGGTTGAAAATATTTTGACAATAAGCACATGGATATCAAAATATACCAAAGTATTAATATTTTTATTTTATGAGATGCCAAAGAACCAGTGGCGGTGTTAACAACTTGGGGCCCTCCTACAAAATGTTTAGAGGGGACCCTCCTTAAAAAATAATGCATGATACTTTTCCATAGTTCACTTTTCCAGCTATTTAACAAATTATAATTATATTAGGGAAGTTGTGTTACTTTAAATTCAAAATTAGTGTGACGAAATTTTCCAAAATTATGCATATTATATTATGTATAATATGATTTATTCGACATATTTATTATGAACTCTCTACTGATGACTCACTAAAATATGGTAAAAAAGTTTACATTTTCGGAAAGAAAAACCTGTATGTTCTAGTTCATAAAATTATTAAAATAACGTTTCTGTGATGCAGACAAGTTTTAATTTGACACTTCAATCAAAATTGTCTGCTTTTTCTTTCACTTACATGGAGTATTGGGCATAACTTTTTTTGGTTTAATGTGTTAGTTATAAGCTGCAAAGCTCCATGAACAATAAATTTTAAAATTTGATAAGCTTTAACTCATGATAAAAATTGTAAATCATCTATATTATGATTGACATAATTGCTTATAAATATACTTTTTGCTAGCAAAAAAAGTTTATTTTCAGTCCCCTGTCGGAGGCCCCTTATGTCCCGGAGCCTCCTCGCACCCCATATGGCCGCCAGTGGAAAGAACCAATATGTTTTTAACATACAAAGCAAAGCCTTAAGCATAAAGGAGCTTCATGCCAACATGGAAAGAAAAAAATCCAGATTTTTGCTAGGAGCTGTAAAGCCTGCATAAACAAGTTTTATACAACGAAAATTTATGCACATTGAAAAAAAATAGGAATTTTAACAATTTTTATATTTAAGTGAAGACATTCTGCACAGATAACTTTTAAATCGTTCCACTTCTTCCAAAAAAAAAACTATTTTATTGTTTTTGCTATTTTTAGCAGCATATTTATAATATTTGAAATTTTGCACCTACCAATGTGGGCAATGCTGAAATCAGTACCATATTCTGGTCAAAATGAATAATTTTCTCCTTTACATGATCTCTTTAGAAAATCAAAACCAATAACCAACAAATTTTATCATATTGCACCTTGAATGCAAGAGAGCCACAAGTGCATAAATACTGTATTGAATCTAATAGAGCCAGAAGTGCTAAACATTTTTGCTCTTCAAATTTAAATGAGCAGAAACATGAGAAACAGCATTCTAAATTTTCGCACTTGCATTCAAGGTGCGATATGAACAATTGTGTAAATTAATAAGCTAATCCTCTTCTTTCCTTCCAATAACTTGTCTCAATCTTTACACAGCAGTAAGCATTACAGTATTGCACTCCAGATGTTTATAAATCTGTATATATTTAGAAAGATTTTAAAAAAATGAATTGCAAAAAGTAAACATTACACTTTTTATTATACACATTTATATTTTTATTTACAATCATTTTACACTTTCATTTATGAATTTTTTTATGTTTGCATTAAACTTGCTCAAAGATTTCTTCCTCCATCCCTATAGTTGCTGCTGAAAACATGACATTATTTCTCACAGCACCTATAAAAAAGAAATCAATGAACCATTACTAATTTGCAACAATTATATATAAAACATACATTGATTTGAAGAGATAAATCACTCAACAAATTTATAAATCCTGGCAAGTTTCTGAATGAAAATTCGTTGGAACCATTCAAATGCCCAAAAGAAAATTAACCAAATTATTCTGGGATGTGAAGAACTGATCTCTGCCTTCATATGTTTCTCAAGAGAAGGAGGGGGGGGGGGGGTTAGGGGAATTAGTTTTTCCTTCCCAGAAGGTACCAAAAGGAATCATTGAAAAAAATATGAAAAATAAAAATAATAACACACAATATTCAAAATTCTTTCCCTTTATATTAAGTTCAAAACCCGTAAAATTTAAAGTAAAATTTTTTCTGCATTATATTCAAATGCCCCTGACTTTACAACCCCCCCCAAAAAAAATGGAACATGAATGACATACTTGCAATAGCTAGGAAATGTTTGAGTCTGTAGTCAGATTATACAAAGTGCTTTATAGATTATCTATAAAGTAGATAAAACTTTCTCTTTAGTTTGGCAAGATAAAAGATTTTGCTCAAGAGTTCAATCTGAAATCCACTATCAAACTCCAAAGATTTGACAGGTACACCCATCATCAAAAGTCAAAATTTTTGATGGATAACAAGCAATAACACTATTACAATACAGAACATTCTAAAGCAATTTCCTCTCACATTTTCTGAAGTAACAAATTTGCCACAGAAACCCAGATAATACACACATATACATATGACATCAGACATCCAGCATAACCATCAAGAAAGTACAAAATAAAAAATTAACAAAAATAAACTTGTTTACGAGATTGAATGTTGAAAATCCCAATTTCACACTCCTAATTCCCTTCCAATGACATTTTAGTAGAAAGCACCTTGCTGAGAATCCTCCAATGCCTATTAGAAAATCACACTGAAAGAATGAAAATTGATTAAATGCATGATTTGATACTGTTCTTTAATTTAAAATTTTGATGATTCCATAAGATACTTTAATAATATTTAAAAATACAGCATCCTCCTTAAATAAATTGAAACCTATTGCTATTAACACAATATTGCAAGAGAAATTGGCAGAAAGCTTAAAAATACTAGATTTTGAAAAAATTGAAAATGGCCAATTTCGAGGGAAAAAAATCTTAATTTGTTAGATAAACAGAAATAATCAGTTAAAATATTGTTACCCACAACTGATATGAACTAAATGAGAAGCTAATAGTTTGTATATAAGAAGAAAATGGAAAAAAGCAAAATTTATTCATCTGGTTGAATGATCTTTCTGTAACTCACATGTGAACAGTTACTTTAATTTTGGGGTATGAGAAAATTATGTATATATATATATGCATAAATTTATATATAATATATGCGCGATATGTTATATATAAAATAATATATTGTGCATATATTATATTATATAATATATGTGCATATAATATATATATAATATATGTGCATAATGTAATAATTATGCACATATATGTTATATATTCTTGCTCGTATGAACAAGGCGAAGCTTTTAAAAACAGTTTTAATATTATACACACAATATTGGAAGAGAAATTGGCAAAAAGCTTAAAAAAACAACTAGATTTTGAAAAAATTGAATAATTAATTTATAATATAAACAGAAATTAACAGTTACCATATTGTTACCCACAACCGATACGCACTGAAAACTTCTGGAATTGACTGGCAGAGAAGTATGAACTGGAGAAGACTGCGAGAACTCTTGTTTACATTCGAGCGGAGAGGAGAAAATTGTACAAGAGCAATTGTTTACATTGTCGAAAATTACCACGAATTTTTTTAATGCATGCGTGTGCAAACTTCTTTATACACAGAGAGTAAGCAATTATTCTAGAATGAATATATTGTTTTGCACTGAGAATGATAATTATTCAATCATAGGTTTTGTGTTAATGTTTTACCTACTGTAGCTTCTGAATAGCAACTTTAGTATATGTAACTTTCAAAAATGCGTTATAATAATTTTATTCATTTACTAAACATACCGTAAGTAATAAAATTAATAAAGATAATTAAGAATAAAATAAATACTTACATTTTTTCCAAGTGAAAGATGGTCAAATCTAGCAGTGCCAGGTCGAGTAGTGGCAGCCATTGAAGTTGAAATTGAAAATACTCTCGAACGACACATCACAGGGTCGTTGACCAATCAAATTCGACTAACAGTGATGTCATGCATTTTCCGATATCGGAACGATATCTATATGCCGTGAATTTCCGATCGGCAAATTTTCATCGGAAATACTGCTCATAAACATATCATTTTCCGATCAAATTTACCAAAACTGAAACCGGTTCTCGGATACTGATCTAAACGATATGGTCTCGAAGATACTGGATCAGTTTCCGATGAATTCGATGAAAGGCCAGGCAAAAAACGATGAGTTCATGCTACTAGGGTCATTACACGGTCACCGAAAGAATTGGGGACAATATATCAGTGATTTAAAACTACATTGTGAAGTCGCTCTCAAGTCGGAGATTGACGATCTGTGGCACAGAAGGTGTGGTCATTCGTGCAATCAAGCCCTTAAACAGTTAGGATTAACTACTATCTCATCTTTTTGTGAAGTTTGTACATGTGCTAAACAGTGTGCAATACCTCAAAAAAATGAAAGGAAAAAAACTAAAAAATAACAAAAAATCAAATCTGGACAATTTAATAGTTTAGGAGTTTTTAAACATATATTAACTGGTTAGAAGAAATAAGAAACAATGGAATGTTCTTATCTCAGTTATGGAAGTGAAATATGACTGTCATATAAATAGGACGCTAAATGGTTGCAGGAATTGTATGAACAAGAAAAATCTTCTACGAATTCTAGGTTAATTTTCCTTTTCCATTGAAACAAGTAATAAAAATTTCGAGTATAGATTTGTATCAATTCTCCTCAAACACCAAGATTATTCCTTCCTTTTAACCCTTTAAGAATAGACACTGAATTTATCTCTCTCAATTTATTTTGTACTTTCACTGTCATGAAGCTTTATATTTATTTTTTTAAGTTTAGAAATAAAATTCGTCATATCTTCAGTCAATAGCTGTAATGTCACTATATATCTTTTCTGATATTGCGTCCATAAAAATATAAAATTCTTAATACAGAAAACTTTATATTCAGAAATAAACGCTTATGCGAGTTAGACGAATTCTGTGTTAGTTTCAGAAAAACACAATGGTAATGTAAAAAGTAATGTGTACTAAAGCAGAAACGAAACTTCGTTTATTAAGAGAGATAACACTTTATACCAAGAAGATGATAGAAAGAACGAATAATTTTTGCCAAAGTTCATTAAATCGATGCTAAATCTTTGAATAAAAGAATTAATTACAACAGTTTTTTTAAAAAGAAACTTTGTTAATGAACTAAGAAGTAAAATGTTTTAGTCTGAATTATTTAATTAAGTCCTTAATAAATAAAGCATTTTTATAAATAACTATATGAAATACCCTGTGTTGATTGGTATGAAAATATTGTGAAGTCTATGAACTTCTAACAATTTAAACTTCTATAAACAGTGTTTCGCAGCAGCATCTTTCGTTCATTTTCGTTCGTCCTCTCCCATGTCGTCTGACCCCTCGGCCAAAGAATATACAGCGCACCATAGACATATTGTTAACCAACGACCACAGCAATATACATAAATTAAAATTTAAGTAATTATCATGTACAAGAAATAAATGCTAAGGATAAAAAAGCATTCAATTTCGAGAAAAATTACAATATGAGATGATTAAATCTATTGTTGAACTTTTCATATTTTTTTTAGGTGTAAACAACTTTTTACAAGATTTCTTGTACTTATAAAAAAGACGTCTGGCAAAGAGTTATCTTAACAGAACATCTAAAACATAAAAACATTCATAACATTATCCTTCTTAGCTTTATAAATTGTGGATATTGTCCCTATTGCTCAAAAATTGACAGTTTAACGACAGAGGGTGTTTGTAAATTTTTTAGACTATTTCATTTTAACCCACTCATCGTCAAACCCGAAATAGCTCTCGAACTTTTTTGCGTCTCAAGCAGCAGGCCCGGGTATTTCCTTCCCCCCGGACCACATACATACTAGTAATTGGAGGTTTGGCCCGTCCATTGTGTTTGTCACACCGCAATTGGAAGAAGAGGGATTGTGAGTTTGTGTGGGGGCTTTTTGACTTCTGTGCCAGATGGGGACGTTTTTATTATGCAGCTTATCGGAATTTTCTGCTAATTCTTTGAAATAGTAATAACAGCTTTCCAATTATTGGCAGGAGATAACGTGAGAAAGGGTACTATATTTTTTCAACAGCTATGTTACTGCTTCATAAAGTATAAAATGGCGAATGACAGAATAGTTATTTTCGATACTCCGCTAAAGAAATACGGAAATGAAAATAAAAAACTGCATTCCGCTAACAAAAATATTAACATTGTCCTAGATTAATACCTTTTTTTATTTCTAAAGCAGGTTTTGAAACTATTTATCATGGCGGAATATTACTATTAGAATTTTACAGGATTATTAGGTACTTTCCTGTTAAAGCCAAACCATGTCTTCAACAACGGGAGACTACGTCTCTCGTACTTTTAACGTTGCATTATAATCAAGATTTAAAGCAGAAAAATTAGGAATTAAAATAGTTATATCGTGGATTTATTATATACATATAATTTATATGAAATCGTGGAAGGAGCAGAGATTAACAAAACGACTGTCAGTTTAATAAAATAATGCTGTAACCCAAAAATAATAGAATCTACAACTTCCAAACAAAGGTTTTGTAGCCTTCCGATGGTTTAGTTTGGTTTATTCAAACTAACATAGCGCAAGAAAATATATTTTATTTGTTCTTATCACGCGACAGAAAATGGTCAAGGCATCAAATTATAGTACAAAATCTAAAAGTTATTGTATGACCTAAATAAAAATTATTTCAAGGGAATTACTGTATAAATATGTAGTAAAATTAAGATAAAATATGTTATAAAACATGCTATAACTGTTTTTATAGCATTCTGATTTTCAAGACGAAAAATTATGCCATTTAAATTCAGATCAATAAAGATTCAGATATTCTGCTCTTTAAGATAATATATAATTCATCTTCGGCTAGTATATATTTCAGGACTTATTGGTAAAAATCTGAGAAAAAATTATTGAAATCGAGTTGATTTTGTTATTAAATCAAATATTTTAAAAAGAAATAATTTTTGAAAGTTGAGAAAATCACGATTGATCTATAAATGGATCCCTAAATGGCATGCGCAAATTTCATGTTGATACTTTCACCATTTAGGAAGACTTCTTGTGACCGATAGACTGGTAAAACTTCACTTTTTCTCCCTAGTTCATTTCCCTTGGATATGAACAGAACTAAGTAAAGTTGAAAGATTTCACACACTCATAAGGATCATTTAAAAAATTTTTTAAATTAAACAAAACATCTCATAGAGAGAGTAATTAATCCAATCCACAGTAATTGCTATACTGAGCAACCATACCAAAAGAGGTATATGCTATAACTTAAAACCGGGAATAAAAGGTCTATCTTGGAAAAGAAAAATTTCCAAAGAAAACAATTTTTCTTATATAAACTTTAACAGTAGTAAATGCACGTGAATGAAGGATTTCATGGAACAGTAAGTTGGCTTGAATTTAATTTTAAAGGAATAGAAAATATTGTTAAAAATTGTGTGGAAAATAAATTATGAAATGCTAATTATAATTAGGAAGAAATTGTCCGAAATGGAATAATTATCATTAAAATGATAATTTTTTTTCTCTTTAAGATAGTGTAAAAAATGTTTTTCCTTCAATAAATATTTCAAAAATTATTGGCCGAAAACTTCTAATAATTAGTGTTAAAACGAGTTAATTTTCTTTATTTAATTAAATGTCTTCAGAAATACTTAATTCTGAAAGTTGAAAATAGTAAAGTTGACTTAGAAATCTACCCCAGAATGTCGCTTCTGTTCACCGTTTAGGACGAGTTCTTACGACCGTCACACAGACAGACACATGTATTTTCTTCTATTTTCTGTTTTATATTATAGATACAGAACCTTAAAACCAATTTTTGCTCGAATTCACTACCAGATTGCACCGCTTTTACTGAAAAACATAATTCAACAAAATTAATGGCCTGCCTGATGATTAAGTTTTTAATCAAAGTAGACCATATATTAAGTGTTAAAAACGTACATTTATTAAATGATAACACATGAAATTTATTACATGTTAAAATAGAAAATTTATTAAATGATAAATTAGGACATTTATTAAATGTTTAAATTCGATACTTGTTATATGTAAAAAAAGGATAATTATTAAACGCTAAAACTTAACATTTATGAAATAGAAAAATAATTTTACCTTTGAAAGAATAAAAATAATTTTACCTTCTCTGAAATCTATCAATAGGGTCAGGCCATAGATCTTCCAGAAAAACTGTCTTTCCATTCTTAGCCTCATCCGGGTGCTTCTTCCACATCAGCCAAGTAATATGAGCGAAGAACAATTCGTGCTTAATGTTGTGTGTATCTGCATCGGTTTCGGTGAACTGATGGTCCAACCGACTGGTACATTGCTGCCATGGCATCAGGCACGGGGACATGGGGCGGCGTTCTGCCCCTGCACCATTCGTTTATGTCATTCTGGAACATAAGATCACACGATCAAAATTGCATTCTCGCAAAGAAAACATGCACTCACGTAAATGATCAAGTTATATTGCTTTACATGAAAAATTGTATAATCAATGACGTCCTAGTCATGATAAGATTTTTTTTTCTCCCCCTGCCTCAGTGACTGGATTTATGTAGGCAGAGACCCTATCATGGTATTTTTTCTCCCCTTTATTTCATTTTACCTCAAAAAGTTACATAAACGAGATAGCGTTTTGTCATCACAGCGAGTGACGTAGAGAGTGAAAGTGGACAGGACCGACCGAAAATAATCTAATTTATTTTTTTTGTCCCTGTCGTCACAAGTGGCTTAGCAAGCGTAAATCGCGATAGGGGTATATCTTTATTTTTAAACCCCCTGATCTAATTTTTCTTTGAGAACGACATAAAGGCAGTAAATTTTGACTCCATGCCGCCCTGAAATTGACTCCTGGAGCATCCATCCCCCCACGTGTCTTTCGGTCGCTACGCCACTGGGTATAATAAACCGAAACATTTATGATTCTGTGTAGTTATTTTGTTTCCACATAAGTGGAAATCAATCAAAATGAATGAAGAATGATTTTTTCTTGAGGATATTAAAAAACTGATGTTTATTAAATGGAGTAGGGATGCTTTTGGAAGACCATCATGCTGTTTACAGATAGCATTTCCAATTGAGTGAAGTATTCTACATCTTCCGTTTGGTCTTCAAGCAGATGTTTGATGATTTTTGGAGCATTTTAATAATGTAAAAAAATTAATTGCGAATTAAGGAATTAAAAAATTCATTTGACTTCTACAGAATTAATATTCGAAATGCTTTCTTTCATTGTTCAAATATTTTACTGCTATAAGAATACTGACTATCTCTGCTGTAAGTCAATACCATACAATAGTGTGTGAAAGTACAGGTTGACCATAAAATGACGTGAAAGACTCGGAGTTCGATTGAAAAAATGTATTAAGTCAAATATAACCGAATTTGGTCTGCATACGATTCAGTCAATGGAATTTCGATTTACCCAAACAAAATACCAATTTTCGCCACCGACTGAAATATTAGGGTAGCCCGAAATTTTTTTTTAGAAATCGATTTTGGTATAGTGAGGAAAAGTTGTGCAATAGATCTTTTAAAATCCTCTGAAAATTCCATCAATTTCGTTCAATAATCAGCCGCGTCCCTTTGGTATTAAAAAATTGAAAAAGACAAAAATATTTTTTTTGCAAAAAAAAATTGAAAATTAATTTCGAAATTAGCTCTGGCATACAGCGGAAATGCTATCCAATGGATCAGTTAGAACCCTCAAAATGTTTTATCAGTTTCGCCCAATATTTAGCTGCACCCCTCTGACATTAAATAATTGAGAAAAAGAAGAAAAATTGGGGTTTTTTAACCCCTCATACCGAGCGAGGCGGTCCCGGGAGGTCTAAAAAATTTTCCATAACAACAACGAAGGCCGATCTGAGGCGTTTGGCTTGCTTTGAGGGGGTCAGGTTCTGAGGCGGCAGGGGGGGGTCCAATTATCCTTGCCAACCACAGCCCATTTCCATGCGCCTGAAGGAAAGTTTATGCCAGGAAGTGGGAGATGGGGTAAATGACTACCGGTTGGGAGAGTCCAATTCATATCGTTTCATCCCAAAAACTCCCGGCTTAAAAGGCGCTGGAAGAAAAATGTCGCCTCGGGATTAAAGAAATAAAAAAATATAATTAAAAAAGTAATTTTGAAATTAGTGCTGAAATATAACGGAAATATTACGTAATGCATTAGTTAGAACCCACTTAAAATTCAATCAATTTTACTCGATATTTATTCGCGGATTTAAAAGTAAGCACGAAAAAACCTATCCTATATATATATATATTATGCTGCAATTCAAAACCATTGCACCGTATGGTCTCAATGACATTTTCCAAAACAAAATGATTAGTCAGAATGATTGTAACACTTCGTAATTAATTAATACTCAGGGCAGTAGAAATGGAGGTTGTCGAGGAAGCGGAATAAATAAAAGAAACAATAAAATGAGAAATTTGGCTGAAGAGGATTTGAAGAAACTGTTTCATAAAGATTTACAAAAATTGGAGGAAGATTTTAATATAAACTTCAACTATAAGCCTGTAAAAAATTATATTTTTTCCATTAAAGCAAAATGTTATGATATCTTTAAAAAATCAATAGATAAACACTGTACTAAAAATCAGCATTTCCTTATTCTCATTAATGATATTTATAAAGCTATAATTCAGAGGATTGTTAAAAATAAAAAAGCTAAGGAAGACATTTTTTATATGAATATAGACTTTAAACATCCTATGTTTGATGCTTTTAATTTCAATCGAATTTTTGAAGAAACATTTGATTCGTTCCTCCTGAAAACCTTCAAACATAGCAAATCCTTCAAATATGACATTCCTCTTGGTCGTAGGGTTTTTAATTATAATCTCTTTTGAAAAAACATAGATAGCAATCGAAAATCTGCTCATTGTCTCTGCAATGAGGAGGAATTTAAATGTTTCGTGGATCCCCACCATAAACACATTATTACAGGTAATTTAAATATAATTCAAGATATTGAATTACGAACACTTTTAGAAAAAGGTACTAGATTTCGTCCCATTTTTAGAATAAAAAGAGAACAAATTTTATAAAGCCTTCTTAAAAATATTGATTGTTTTTGTTTAAAAATTTCAGACAATTTCGATATTCCTCTTTGTTTCTTCATAGACTGGAAATGGCGTTATTATTTCAAATTTAAATACTTTATCATTAAGAATTTCTATAATTACTATAAAAATAACAGTTATTATTCCTTAAAAACAATAGAAGAAAAATCAAAGAGGTACAAAAACTTTTCATTCTAACTCCAATCGATAAAGCCTCAGGCAATTTCTCTATTATTTGTAAAAAATTCTATTCTGAACTCTTGCATAAGGAACTAAAACCCTCTGAAACATTCAAATTATATAAATCTAATATCACCACTGTACAGAAAAAAATCCGTGCTTTAAATAAAAGAATTCATTGCATAAACAATAATATGACCTTCCAGATATTACAATCTATCCAAAATTCCACAACACATCCTATCAAATTCAGATTTTCAATAGCTGAACAAATACCTACATGAAAACCGCCGGAGAATCATTCTCTAAATACTTAAATAAAAAAGAAAATTTTACTTGGATTATTAAAAATAATACCAAAGTGATTGACTTTACAAAGAACAATGAAATTACTCACATCGAGACATATGACTTTCAGGACCTGTTCACTAGCATCCCACTTAATAAATTAAAAGCGGTTTTAATGCATTATTACTTGTTAGAAAAAACTTGTTAGAATGCACAGAAGCGTATTGGCTAGACATTATTAATTTATGCGTCTTCAATAATTTCATCTCGAATGGCGAAAATATTTTCTTACAGACTAAAGGAATTCCACAGGGGTCTTGTTTTTCTTATTTAATTGCAAATCTCTTTCTTCGTTTTTACGAGAAAGATGCTGTTTTAAGTCTAAATTCAACTTTCAGATTAGATGACATTCTGGTTTTTAATTTTAAAGATTTCTCTTCAGTTAGTAGGGATATTTATCCTGAGGAACTAAAATAAACAAAAACTAACGACAATTATATTAAAGCTATTTTTCTTGATCTTGATATTGACAGTCATAACGAATTAAATTTAGGCATTTACGACAAAAGAAATGAATTTAAATTTAATGTTAATAGGTTTAATTTTTGGAATTCTAATATCTCTTTTAAGATCTATAAAAATACAATATTACATCAATTACTAAGGATTAAAAATATTTGTAACAATTCAGAATCAAAGAAGAAACAAATTGAACTTTTCAAAAACAATCTGAACTCCAATGAAATTCCCGATTCTCTTTATTTACCCTTATTCCACAGCGTTCTGTAGAAGAAAAAAAACTTTGCCATTTTTGCCTTTATTCTATTTGCCTTTGATCTTTTGTTTTTTACACTCGGTCTCATTTTGGTTAATTGTCTATTGTTTACTTTCTGATACTCGTAAAATGTGCCTGGGACTGCACGGACAGCAAAGGCTTCTATGAATCTTCACTTCCCACTCCTAGTAAATTATTTACCGCGACTCATGACGTTAACCGTTAACTGTCAACCACCTCAGCCGTGTTCACGTCAGAACTTTTAAACGATGTTTGTGCCGCGTGCGTTGGGTCTGTTTCCTTTGTCCCTTCTCTAGTGGACTATTGGGTGAGTTTTGACACTTTTTCTTCATTCTTGTTTTACTTTGTTGGTTATGAGGTTGGGATTCATGTGTTTTATTTCAAATGGACCTGAGCTTTTCATTTTTATTTTTTTTTATTATTGTTATTTCTACTTTTTTCAATTGGACTCTTATCTCTTAGCTTTGTTTCCTTATTTCAAACTATGGTTTTTGTTCGGTGTTCCGGGGAAACAAACTCTTCTTAGCATTATTGATAGAGTATGTGATTAGAAAACACCGAATTCATCGATATATAAGCCCGTTCGGGATTTCCTTTGCTGATGACGCGTCCCGGACGTTGGCGTTTTGTTCCCTTTCTTGTTGTTTTGGTTTTCATTTATGGCAGGGTTTTGTTTTCTTTTGTTAATATATATATATATATCAATATCATGAAAGTCAAAAAATGTTAAAATAAAATGGAGAGACTGTAGTAAATCGGTAAAAGCGTATAGATACTCATCAGGGTAAGTAAAATCTATACGAACCGTTAAAAAATTTGTGAAATCATAATGTTTCATGAATGTTTATTTTGTATATGTTGCTATTACATTTCTGCTATGTTTGTTTCGTATTTGTTATATATATATATATATGTTTATTACGCGAAAACCGGCTCCGACGTAGGAAATCGCTAGTGCTTTTCCCCTCGCTCATAATGAACGAAGCGAGTCAGCTGCTTGTGAAGGTCGTTTTGTGGTTATCACTGGCAATTAGAATTTGGGTGGTCCCTTTTGGGGGGATAAACTTTTGAAGGAGAGGAATAACGTTATTCCTGAAGCCAAAGTTATCAGGATAGCGTTGTGATGGTGAACAGTAAACTTTATCATTGATTTAAATATTTGGATGTTTCACTGCAATTTTAATATCGAGCAAAAAACTAATGGAATTATTAAAACTGGTGTAAATTTTTCTGAAAAGAGGAAACTCTCTCAGGTTTACAGCGATCATTAACAATTATTTGTTACTGGTTCACATGACAGGGTTTGAATTTTCTAAACTTGCTTGATGAAATAGGAAAAAAGTCATATAAACTTTTAAAAGTGCTTTTGTTAAAGTGCAATAAAAACTAAAGACTAATTTTTTTTTCCTATTTGCAAGTTTTTTTTTAACTTTTCTTTTTTCTATTTATTAAAAGCGCGGCAAATATTAATATAAATAAAAGTCAATGTATGTATGTTCCATATCTCCTTCTAAACCACTTGACAAACTTTGAAAACTTATTATTTAAGACAAGAGGAAGATTACTGTCAACTTTTCAAAGAGCAAAAGTTACTTAAACATGCGAATAATTAATAACTGTCCGAAATTTTGCCATTTTCCCGCATTAATTTCTGAGCAATTCATCCCCCATGAGATATATTTTAAAGTTCAAAATTTCTACCTCTCAGTGATACCAACTTTGTTTCTGTGGCAGTTTTCCTTGAAATTTTATTAATTTTTCAAAAGTTAATTAAAAAGTAATTGAATAGATGCAGACCATTTTTAAGTGGGCAAATTTATAGAAATTTCGTTTCTAGGCAACAGTGTAACTTCTAAATACTTAACCTTTATTTTTTACGCACAAAAAATTAAAATTTAAGCTAATTTTTGTTGTTTTCCGAAAATATCTTTCCAAAATATGAACACACAAAAAATATTTTTACTCAATTTTAAAGTTAAAAAATTAGATTTTCAGTGACACAAATTTCATTTCTGTTTCATTTATTTTTTTCACTTTTTAATAAATTTGTCAAGATTAATAATTACACACAATTTTCAATAATATTTTTTTATTGTTAAGTAACAAGATTACATACGAAGAACTGTTCCCAGAACTTATAAACTGAATTCTGAAAGAACACTAAAAGAAAAGTTTTAAAGAAGACAATTCACAGAGTTGATTAAAAAATTTTAATAAGGAACAACTATGGATTTAGTTTATTTTCATTCATTTTAATTATGAAAAATTTTCTATTTACATTTTTGTCCCGAAACGTCTATTAAAACCTTTATTATCCCTTACCATTTGTGAAAAAACTAAGTACTTTTATAACAAATATTAATGCCTTATGGAGAAAATTAACTATCGGCAATTTTTAAAAATCGTCTGGTCTAATTGATATGGACGAGTTTTCTGGTTTCTTTACTTACATTAAAAACCTTGACTTTATCTGCTTGTATGTTCGACTTCCACTTTGAATATTCCACTGACTTTGCATTACACCGGAATTACGTAGTACAGGCAATTAAACGTAAACAAACAAAGCAGAAAACTCGTCCATTCGCATTTTAATTAAAACACGTTTAAGACGATAAAAGGATTTTGTACATTACAGTATTTTATAATACAAAAGTATTTTTCACCTTAAAATATTAGAGTTGAAAGCATTTTAATCCCGAGCAACGCTGGGTATATCATCTAGTATCTTAACATAAATAAAAGTCATTGTGGGTATTTAAAACTCTAATTCCGAGGGAACTGTTTCCTCCCAGCCCCTTTAAAACCGAAGGTTTTAGAGAGGATGGTACATTGAAATGGACCCTTCCATTGTGCGAGGTCTTCACCCCACCATCACACTCCCCTCTATTCAAGGTAATAAAGCTGTCAGCGTACTACTTCGATTGATTTGCTCGCGGTTTTTCCTCGACGGTCGAACGGCAACTTACTACAATTAGTTGTAATCGGCTATCTTTCATAAAAGAGTATTTCTTCGTTCCTTTGTCAAAAACTACAAACGAGATACTGAAAATTGTCATTGATAGCGTGCGAACATCTGTGCTTATTTCTAAATTCTTTCAACTTGCTCTCCAAATTTATGATCTCAGCAGATGTATAACAAACACATTGCATTATATTGGCGAAACAACCAAAGTGAGGAAATCTTGGCTCTACGCGGGCGGGGTTCTCGTCGAAACCCACTCAATAATTTGCAATAAGCTTCAGAAATTTGTTCTGATTTTTTCGGTTTCGTTAATTTTGCAAATAAAAGAGCATACAGAAAAAAAATTAAAGTTTTGACCTGGTAACTAATCCCATTTTCGAGAAATTGATTTAAAAAAAATGATTTTTTTTTTCTTTGGGAAAATTTTTTTAATTCCTCTATAAAACCATAGAAAAGAGGACTAGGACTATTGTTGCCTTAAGTTGGCCTTATTGAATATCGGAAAGAGTATTTTCATCAAATAAATTACCATAAAGTGGCAATTTGCTTACGTTACAAATTCTTAAACAGGTGGTTTCCTGCAGAAACCTGAGCCATCTTATCCAATGGACTGTAGCCCAGGGGCGCCATTGATCCAAAGGCGCCTAAAAATTTACTATATAGATTTATTTTAATTTTGAGTGAAAAAAATTATAATTTTAAATATATTAAAAGTAAAACTATGGTTAGCGCTTGTAACTAGAGCCATATATTTTGTAATGTTGCTTAAACATTTATATCATTTCAAAAAATATTCATACACAGTCAATCAGTGCACAAATTATAAACTATGCTTGTAATAGAAGTAACACGCATTACAGAAGCCCTCTTGCAAAATCTTGTTTTGAAAAGACAAAGATCAATGAAATTGAAAAGCGATAATTGGAGAACAGGTGACTTCTTTTTTTTTTTTTGTTCCGCAGTTACTCTATTAGGTAGACATCTTCGTTGGAATATAGGCTTTAAAATTCTCTGTTATGATTCTGACGGGGCGCCAAATTACTTTTTCCTAGTGCATTTTCTTCATCTTTTCTAAGAGAGCCTTGCTCGAAACCACACCCCCTGTGAGGGTTAAAATCGGATAACTGGTTTTCTAGTGTCAAACTTTCTAAAAAACTTTTAACAGAGATTTAAAATAATTTGTGTCCATGTAATTTCTTTAAATAAACGGAGATTACTCAAATAACTTTTACTAAATAAGAAGCGAGAAATTAAGACTTGGAAATTTGGTTTTCAATCTGACGCTAAATGTATTTCATAATTATTTACAATGCATTTTTCAGTTTCTATACAAAGTGACAGGCTATAACAAACAAAAAAAGGGGAAATTGTTAGATTTTATGATATGACAAACAGAAGTCGATGTTCCAAATTCGTTATGCTGGAAAAATGATGTCTTAAGAAATACCTGTCATCAGATTATGTTTTATACTTTTACAATATTCAAAACACCTCTTTAATTAATCCCTTGTAATTTTTAAACGCAAAAATATGGCTAAGGATATAAAAAGAATTTATGCCATCGAAAATCTCCGTTGGATACTTATTATAATACAGATTATATGCAGTGCCGCCCAATGCCCACCTTCCAGTGGAAATAAAAAAAGAGAACTTTATTTTTAGAATCAACGGCACAGGACCAAAAAATAACAAGAAATATTAAGGGAGAAGCAGGTACGAAACTAATCAAAAATATTGTCAAAAATGCTATAATTGGGCCTGTGATGAGCATTTAAATGAAGTATAGGTAAATTGCTATGATTTTTCATTACTTATTAGTAATTTTTATGAAAATATTTAAAATAGTCACCTAAACCTATTTTTTCACTTTTTTGAATTTCTCAGGTGTTTATTATTTAACTTTTAACTGATATATTTTTTCTCGGAAGAAATATTGGTAGAAAACAAAAGAAAAAATAGGGATATAATATGTTCCGCCAGGTACATCAACTAGTTTTACTGAAATTCGCATCAAGTCTTTAAATAAAATAAGAAACTGATATTGGAATTATTTAAACGTTAAAACAGAAAATATTAATTTTGATCAAAAAGAAGTTACGCATTACGCGGAAGTTTTAGCGTATTTTCTTGTTTTAGTGTTAAATTTAGTTTAAAAATCTTATTATCTTCCTTGATTATTTCGAAAGAATTTTTTTTCAAACGCAATATATGGTGTTTTATCTACCATTGACAAAAGACTATTTTCTCAATATCTTAAAAGCTTAAAAATGAAATGAAAAACACGAATCTTCTTGAAGAAGAAAATTATACTAACTTTTTATTTAATTATTGGGGACAACAAATTCATTTTACATTCTCTAACTGAATGCAGAATTTGTATTATTATCGTATTATTAAGTAATAAAATTATAATATATATTAATCAGAGGCATATGCAAAATATGTTAGTAAAAACCTAATATTAAAAAAAAAATGAAAAGAAAGTGAAGTAAAATTCTTTGATTGGAAACAGAAAGAATTATTGTTTTCGAAATGCATTTAGATGAGTGATATTTCTCTAAAATTTTCTCTATATTTATTAAAAATAAGAATATGAAAAATTCTACACTCTCTAAAAGCTTCAGACTGAAACAGAATAGTTCTCAAATCGACGAGTAAGTTCTTAGTTGAAAAGCCACAAGACAACAATTTCCATCAGTAGACTGATTTATGAGTTTTAATGGTCCTACCCCTCTTGATATGCCACGGGGCAGTGGGGAAGATGACACCCTGCTGTTATACGGAACAATAAGCAGAGGGGGAAGGAAAACTTTCTCTGCCGTTTTTCACGCGGTCCGTGAGTAAATCTTGGAGCAATTTGCGTGCACCATCTAACTACAGAGGGTACGTTTTGAAAGCATTCAACTGAAATATTTGAGCCGTTCAAAGGGTTAAAGAAAATTTGTAAAAATGAAATCAAGATGAAAGAGAAAATAAAAACAGTAAATTTTCTCACTGAGTTTTTGAGATAGATTCATCTGTATTCGTAAAACTGGAGTGGCCATTTTTCATGTGAATTAGAATTTGGATAATTGAATTAAAATGTATTTACATTAATCGATCAATTGATATTTAAATTTTGAAAATATTAAAATAGTGTATTGTCATCGATAGCACATAAGTGTACAAAATTACGGAACTCTGGCACAGGGATAGGGGAACCTGTGTCCTTGAGGCGACGTGCTGCTTTCTTGAAATTTTTATGCGGCTTTACCAATTACCTACAAATTGCAGTGAAATATATAATTGTCGGTATAAGGTTCCGCCCGAGCGGCTTTTCGCCTAACTGCCTAAATTTAATAATTCCCCACCCCTCCTCTAGTACATCAGAAAGTGAGCGAAAAATAAATTACAAAAGTCCATCGTTACAAAGAGAAAACAAGTCAAGGTGAATAGAATTGTATAAATAATTACATTTAATTTTAAAAAACAACAGAAAAAGTAAAGAATAAAAATATCTATATGATAAAAATCAGAATGAGAATAAAAACATGAAGAGATTTTCAATGATTTTTTCGGTTAGATTAATCTATGTATGTAACGTTCGAGTGACCATGCTTCATATGTTATAACAGTTGGGATGTAAGAATTTACAGGATGTAATTTTTTAGAAATAAAATTTAATAATTAATTTAATCTTTGTTACTTCCTCCAGAGAAGAGTGTCAGCAGTGACCTGGTGTTAAGGGGTCGGCTTCGAGGACGGATGGTTCCAGATTCGAAATTATCCAAAACTGCTGTGTATGAAGATCCAGTGCAATCTGGCGTCGAGAGTCAAAAATCCTATCATTGATGTGGTGTGGAAGTTTGGAAATAGAGGTATCGGCCCAGGTGCCTTCCTCGTCATGTGACCGCGGTTCAGAAACATCCCCAAATAGCCCTCGCGTTGTTTCGAAACAGAGCGTATTTATGTAACTGAAGTAAATTAATTAAACTGTTGATACATTTATACTCAATCAGAATTGCTGGATAAACGATGTGTTCCAAAGTTATATTATGGACTATCTTGCATTCATCTCCTAACAGAATCAAATGACCAGGGCGATAAATGATCTGGCATTCCTATTTCAGATGTACCAATCATACTAGTTTCGGCCTTTTAACTTACGACTGGATTCAGAGATTTAAAATTTTGTTAATTTATGTGGTCTCGGTGACAATATACTATTTTAACATTTTAAAAAATTAATAATCAGATAATCGACTAAATCAAATTTTTATTAAACATGAGGTATATCCTTGGGAATAGCCTTCGAAAGCGTGGAAAATTATTCGTATAGATTTTGCAGGTCCTTTCATGAATTCTATGTATTTAATTGTTGTAGATGTTTATTAGAAGTGGCCTGAAGTTTTCCCTATGAATACTATGACTAATAGAAAAATGATCAAATATTAAAATCGTAGATATAGTTTGTAGATATTTGTTTTCCCAAAACTTTATTTTCAGATAATGGTAGGTCCTTTGTATCGACTGAATTTCAAACATTTTTAAAGAACAATAGCATCTATCATATTAAAACAAGTCCGTACTTTCCAAGTTCAAATGGAAAAGCTGAAAGATTTGTTCAGACTTTTAAAGATGCTATGCGTCCAGCTAAAGTTGATTTTGGTAGTAGAGACTATAAACTGCAGAAATTGTTAATGCAGTTCAGTAAAACATCACATTCTACCACCCACCTATCTGTTTTCGGGTCATGATATCCGTCCACTTCTGGATTTAAAGCGCTCAAATGAAAAACACCACTTGAAAAGCGATAGATTCATCAGTGCGTCAATTTGGCGTCGGAGATAAAGTGGCCATACGTGACTTTTCAAATAGAAACGGGAAATGTTTGTTCGGGATAGTGCTACGAAAAGATGGAAGGTTTAATTACCAAGTAGAAGTTGGTACAAAATCCATCTTACACATATTGACCAAGTGAGATCTGTAGGAAGTGATATCCCGCTGAGCTCACCAGAACTTGAATCAAGTTTTCGAATCAGAGGTGTCGTCTACTCCTCTTACTTCTAATTCACATAAGGAGTTACCTTCAGTATTTCATGCTCCAACCGGCGAAGTAGAACCTACAACACCCACTTCAATGACTCCTGAACAGAGATCAAATCATCGACAGTGCATCCAAATACAGCAGACTTTTTTTTAGATAAAGGTAGGTCCTTTGTGTGCCCAGTACTCTTCGTCTAAGTACCAAAGTTAGAAAAGCACCTGATAGACTAATGTTGTCATTGTATTTAAATTAGCGTTCAAATAAATATTTTTTTAACAAAGGAAGGAATGTTATATCTTGTTAATATTTATGCTAATTAGTACAGCTTTAACTGTATCTTTAACCGCAGTCAAATCAATATAAATGTACGATCTCCAAATCTGAACTGTGTAAAATAAATGCTGGATTCGAAACTCGGCGTTGTTCCTTGGCTGTATCAACTGCACACCGAACACAACATTGAAAAGATTCTCTTCATTCTTTTATATTATTTAAACTGCATAAAATTTAATGATACCCATTTTAAAAATTTATTGAATGAATTAGAATTGTATACATAGGTATAATTTGTTCAGAATATTTCTTAAAAATGCATTAAATTAACTATTTTCAAGTGTTTTTTAAAAGCGGTCTATGAGACCCCTCACACTAGTTATGCAAAACATTGTGTCAGAATAGTGAAAGGTTAAGGAGGAAATCCCGTTTTTCTGGTGGTGCCAAGTGAGGGTCTCTCTCTCTCTCTACCTCTCCCTTTGTCCTATATACACCTTGACATAATTTTTGGTATGAAAAGTTTTGAGGTCGAAACAAAACTCACGAAAGCTCAAGGCGCAGAAAACAATAGAAGAAAATATAAAGCAACAATGAATATTAAAATAAATGTATATTCCCCTGCATAATTGTATATAAACATTAAATTAATTTATAAATACGATTGCAATTCCAGTTTTTCTTTGAGCATTTCTACCTTCATTATCACATCCTACCTGCTTTTGTGATTTTTGTTTCGAAATTCAGATGATTGATTTATATAAAATATTTTATATTATTGATTGATTATAAAATATTTTTTTCCTTTTTAATGCAATGACAAAATTGTCTTTTAAAAACGGTTTTTTTTTAAATATATTTTTTATCTTTATATTTGCCTACTTCAATATCAGATCCTAAATTTTTCATTATGGTATTGAAAATTATTCAGCTCGAGTCATTTCGGATTTTATTTAATTGAATAATTTAATAATATGAAATCAAACAGATCTGGGCCTTACTTTGATTCTAACTATCAAAACAGGTTTTCTGGATTTGACTCTAATTTATAAATTATTCTCCCACTATTTAAAGACCTTGTCTATTCTTGATTCAGAACCCTCTAGCGAGCATAAATGAAACTGTGCTCAGCTCAAGGATGATTTTGAATGACAAAAAATTCTTTTTAATCTTCGAAGAAATTTAAATCATTTCAGGAATCTTCTAGAACAATCACATGCAACAGACAATGCAATTTGTTCAACCTCAGCATAAAATATTTTTCCAATTTTCAAAATATAGCTTGTATACAACACAGCCAGAAGGAGACTAGCAATTTCCTACGAAATGACAGAAATTAGCAACGTAGCGAGTGAAGGGGGGGATTGGGGTTCTTGATGCTTTGGCGACAGTTTTGAGATGCCATCGAGTAAAACATTACTGCATCTATGCCTTTTTTAAAAGTGAAATATGATGCAGTGGTATAAAGATAATATCATACCTCTTGTGTCATTTACGCCTCTTAAGCCACTGTCGAATGGGCCTTAGTTGTGTTTGTATTATTGGCGTAAGAACCATGAAGTTGACCATACTGCGCCAGAAAAAAAAATGTAAAATCTTTTCAAAATAAAAGCATAAGACTGCATACGTATAAAAACCGGTGTAAAAAGTTTTAAGTTAAAACAGAACTATGTTTAATAGAATAAAAACCGATCGTCTTCAAGAATGCAAAAAATGAACATGTGAAGTTTCTCCAATTAATGTAGATAATGAAATTGTAGCAGTATTGAAAAATGTAAACGTTGAGAGTTAAAAATTGAGCGTTCTAATAAAATGTGATGAACAGACATAATACATTTGCATTGTGAACACATTGGCTCTTGTTCCCCGAGCAATAAGTGACGGTCAGTAAATTTTGTATGTCCTACACGTAGCCGAATTAAAATAGTATCAGCTTTTCTGTTCTTTAAAGAAGGCCAAGACTGTACAACTGGTTTGACAGCATGAAAACCACTATCGTGTTTATGTGACTTTATAAAGTTAAATTCGGAGGCAGCGAAAATGTACTACTCCGCTAGTGGTGTTAAAAAAGCTAGGGCATTGATACTGGGGGTACCGATAAAGCCATATTATTCATATTATGACCCAGGCGCAACTTACTCTCGCTACGCTGCTTAGAGAAACACTTGCTCTGTTGCCTTTACCAATTCAGGCGTAGTCCTTGTTCCTTTGACAACGATTAAAAAATACAAGTTCTTCTCCCAAATGGTCTCCGGTATGTCAATCCAACAAAAGAGTTCTTCGCATGCCACAAAAAAATGTATGCTTGAAAGATTTTGCTTCAAGTGTGCTAGTTATTTTTCTATCAGTGTGAATATTCCGTAATCATCAAAACTTTTCTTTATTGTCTGGTGCAAAATGCAATAGTAATAATACAGGATGTAGAATACACAAAGATATTGTATAAATATATCTCACACATCACGAAAACCAAAAAATAAGATATTTCCCTACTACCTGTTTCAATCTATTTAGTAATTACTATTTATTACTTTGAATGTTAAATGTTTTAATTTGTTTAAATGTTTAAATTTATTTAAAATAATTTCTAGACTCAACTATACATTCATAAAAATTTCCCTAGACACAAATTAATTAATTTTTTATAATCATCAATATGATTTAGTCTCAAATAAAAAACTCCTGACATATTCAATTTCATTTTTCATCCTTATTATTGACTTTGGATAAAATTAATTCTTATATTTACTTTGTTTTATTCAACTTCGTAAAGTCATTTAAAACACATATTTAACAAAAGAAAAATAACATTTGGCACTTATCTTTGATGATCACACACTGGAATATTTCTCCATGGGTGATTACCCAGCTAAAAAAAATCTGCAGAAAATCTGCAGAAAATTTCTTTTTTTGAAGATTTCTTAAAGATTTCTGCAGATTTTTTGAAGACAGAATAAATCTGCATTTTTTCTTGAAATTAATCTGCAGAAAATCTGCAGAAAATTTTCTTCTTATATTTTTCTCTAAATATTCTGCAGATTTTTTGAAGACAAAAAAATCTTCATTTTTTCTTCAAATTAATTTGCAGAAAATCTGCCGAAAATTTTCTTATTATATTTTTCTCTAAATATTCTGCAGATTTTTTGGAGACAGAAAAAATCTGCATTTTTTCTTCAATTTGATCTGCATAAAATCTGCAAAAATTTTTCTTATTATATTTTTCTCTAAATATTCTGCAGATTTTTTGAAGACAGAAAAAATATCTATTTTTTCTTCAATTTAATCTGCAGAAAATCTGCAAAAAAAATCCTATTATATTTTCTCTATATATTCTGAAGATTTTGTAAGACAACAAAAAATCTGCATTTTTTCTTCAATTTAATCTGCATAAAATCTGCAAAAAATTTATTTATATTTTTTTCTTTAAATATCCTGTAGATTTTGTAAGACTTTGCATTTTGTCTTTAATTCAATTTGCAGTTATTTAGCATATTTTCACAAAATCATTAAACTCGACCAATATGTGTTGATTTTTTGAAGATTTAACTGCATTTTCATAATATCTGCATTTCTCTAAATACATATTTTGCACCATATTCTCTAATATTGCAGCTCTATTTTCCAATGGATATAAAACAAAATTAGAATGTAATTATCATTATTGTTTAATTCTACAGCAGACAGGAGTTTCAAAAATTTCCCAATGGAAAATTGTCTTAGGACTAAATTTTTTTAAATATGCCACTGAAAAAATGACTTCTAAATTAATCTTTAAAATAAATATTTGAGGTTTTACCATTTTAAACTTTTACCCCATAATTGAATTAATTTCCAATTAGTTTTCCTACTGTCTTTCTGACTTAGCTATTTTCCTCGAAAAAGAAAGGAAAAGTGGATCTTTCGCCGTTTTGATGGAGAGAAGGCTTCCGAGAAATATAGAAGGTGAAAATGAATTTATTGAAACTGAGAATCTAAATTATTGAACAAAAATATTACTAATCTCATCTGTTACACATCTCTACGACTTTTGAAACAAATATTCTGACCTTAGTTGATTTTTACACCACTAGATGGCGCCACGAGAGCCATGGTGACGCTGTAACTTAAATAGATTAATTTATCCCCACCTCGCGTATGCCGACGTGGCCTCGTGGTTAGGACACCTGCCTGTAGCGCGCCTGCTTATAGGATCGCGGGCTCGAATCCCAGACAAGATCTTGAAGTTTCGTCCCATTCCACATCGTATAAGTAAGTTTATTCATAAATTAAATTAATAATTGATATTAATAATTAAACCTTGACTGTGGAAAAATCTGCAGATATTTGGAACATGTTTTTTTTCTGCAGAAAATCTGAAGGTATTTAAAATAGTTTTCTTCAGATATTCTGCATTTTTTTTCTGCAGAAAATCTGAAGAAAACATGTTCCAAATACATTCAGATTTTCTGCAGATTTTTTCTGCAGATTTTCTGCAGATTTTTTTTAGCTGGGTAACAGCAGGGAAAACGCATTGGGCTTAAACTCGACGATTCAAAACAAGGCGTAGATTCACAGTTCGGTATCACGATAAGTTAACGAAAAGTTCTGCTACATGAAGAAACACCTCCTAAGTTCGCTACAAATACTAAGACGCTACAAATATCTTAGCACTCTGCCTTGTTGTTGATGTACCCTATTACTACGTAGCCTGGCAGATGAACAAAACATGCCGGTCTGGCATGACGAGACGCATCCTCTCCTCTCAGTAGAATTGTTACTGATGCGCTTATCACTCGTATCATCCTCTACACAACGTTTTTAAGAGTCTGATCAATGCTCTTGCATTCTGCGATTAATTTGTGCCTTTAAACCGTTAACTTCTGTACTCTATTTTTCGCATCACCGGCTATCGTTTAGCTTCTAATGATCTCCAAAAATCTTTAGGTGCCTAAAACAATTTGCTAAACTGCGGCCCTATCTCTATATGCTTCTGACCAAAACGACCGCAAAACCGAAGCTCATTTATCTCACAGCAATGATATTTCCGCTATCGTATGGCAGATCAAGAATATCCAACAGATCTTGGATATCTATTGCCAAATGTCAAAGAGCAGTCTCTCCGCTATTTCGCTTCAGTCCCAAAATCTCCACAAAGTCGACGCTTATATCTCTCGTATAACATCGATTTTCATTCCCACTACACTTCGCTCACCAGGTATCAAACGCCTGCATTAGACCCCCCTGTTAACCTCCTTCATAGAAATCATCTCTCCAGTCTTTTTTTAAAATCGCATTCTGTCTTCGTCCCCCTAAAAATCATTTCTTATATTTCCTTGAGTGAGTTTCCCCTCACGAAAAAGTACCGCATAATTGGTTAAATACTTTTATTATCTGGGAACCCTATTTTAGCAGTCAATAGCCGCCAACGATCTCAAAGTAGCTTAGAATATTTAAACAAAAAGATATTGACCTTTCACGTGCCCAGGGATGGATCAGACATGATATTTCGTTACACCGGATGCGAGCTCAAGGCCGACATTTCACAAATTTAGATGGGCTAGAAAATTACCCCTTTCCCACGAGAAATAACTGTAAACAGTCCTTATATGTGCATAAAACTGGTCCTCTCCTTTTTCGAATTGAACCTAACTAATTGTCGAGTGCAGCGTTTTTCGGGGAGCCTCCATCCCCCCAGAAAAAAATCCCAGAATTTGTGTAGACAAAGTTCGGGGAGTGTCAATTGAATCCATAGCAACAGTGATGGATAGTCTTTACACCCTGAATCTGGTGGAGAAACTGTATGACTTCCATTCTCTTGCAAGAAAGCGATGCATTGCATCATCGTACCTCCAAATTTAGATTACTATTGGTATGCCTTAAATAAAAGAAATAATTCATTAGAAATTCTTTCTTATGAATATCATTTGTGTCCGTAAATTAAACAAAAGATATGAAACAGAATAATGCAACCAAAAGCAAATCATATA